>BMAU01006837.1:0-10082 GCA_019973935.1 Trichonephila clavipes
ATTATTTCGGCCTTAATTTTAGAATTCTGATACGTGAAGGAGGTACGTCCCGTTCCGGGACAGGCACGGACTGCCGCCCGGAACTGCTGGCGGCAGATGGGTCGTCGCCGACTTTGCCGCGCTGTCCGCTTGCTCATTACCCTATGATTCGTGACTTGGTAGCCAGCAAAACACGATATCGAAACCCTTGCTGTGGAGGTCAGACTCGCAATGTCAGGAAGTATTTACAAGCCACTGGATGGCAGCGATCGTTATAGTTTTCAAGCGCTTCTAGTACACTCATGCTGTCAGTATAGATGCAATGTTACGGGGGCATAGTGGAGTCGATTAATTAAAGTCCACAGTAAATGGTGACAGCTTCGGCAATTAAACGCTGCAAGAAGTGTCGAGCCTATAACCGTGCATAATATCTTCAATCACAACTACACAGCCAACGTAAATGCTGTACGTTTCGAACCATCAGTGTAGATGGCCGAATAATGACTATACTGACTGCGGTGGTAGGCGAAGAACGCGTTGAAAAACGACAGAGCGCTACAGTGGATTTACTGTAAGTGGCAAGGGTTGATATAATGGAACCGTGGCGTATTCCAAGGTTGGAATAGGAAAAGGTTCCTTTGCTGGATATGCACGTTAGTTAAAGGGGGAAAGGAAAAAGAAGTCTGTTGCATTTTAAAGCGATCTTCAAAATAAGAGCTAACCCTTTCTGGAATAACTTTTCAGGAGGAAGGTATCCAATTAGAGGGTTAAAAAAGCGCATAAATGGATAATGTTCATGATATTTAGTGTCACTCAGATAAGAATACATACATAAAATTGTTTTAAGGGAAATTTTTGAAAAAGAACATTTTTTATTTAAATATAATATTTTGGCAAAAATTAACTTAGAATAACCTTTTTTTCCAAATGTTCTCCTTTTTAGAAAAATGGTTTTATTATAATAATATTTTGCCTGTATATAGCTCAGACCTCTACAGAGGCTCAACTAGAAGTTTTGAAAAAAATTCACATTATTTTTTAGAGTTACCACCAATTGAAATAATTATTCGCACTTTTTTCTTAAAATTGCTCCCCCTCTGAAGTCATAAAATATGAATATATAAACCCAATTCTAAGTTATATATCTCAAAATTTCTAGTCGAATAATAAGAGAAGACAATATAAAATGAGTTCAGAAAGTGAATATGGGGGGAAATATATAAAAAATAATTATAGTTGGCAGATATTTTTCTCTGAGGTGTATTTTTTGCCAAGCTGCAAAACATGACCAATATCCAGGATATGCAATCAATAATGAAAAAGAAAAATATTTTATTTGTCATTCTGAAACATCTAAACAATCTTATTTTATTTTTATTTTTCTTATATTTTTTGCATAAAATTATGTATGTTTTGGTATAATATCATCTTTAGAAGAGAATGTTATGGGATCATTCCTTCAAAGAAAAGTGGATTTTGGGCACAATATGTTTGTTTAGTTAAAAACAAACACTACGAATGTAAAATTAAATGTACTATTAGTTCAACCATCTAGACATGGTGCCATTGGTTTACTCCGATATAGTCAAACCTTGTGATTTAATTTTTCTTATTTTTAATCTCAAACTGGTATTACTATAAAATAGAGAATTATTGAACTCTCTGTAAATGTATTAAAATGTTTGTTATGTAAACTGATATTTGTAGCTAATCTGAAATATAGGTGGTATTTGTATATGTATAAAATATGGTTTTGCTTTGCTTCTAATGTAATAGTTTTATGTTTTGTGTTCAACTTTTTAAATTTTTTTTTTACTTTTTTATCTTCCTGATGGCGATGAAAATCTTGAAGACTGTTTCTTCTTTTAATGATATTTGCTCATTGGTAAGTATATTTATGTGATCAATGTGTTTTTGTGACTCTTTAAATGCAGGCTTTCTTTTTAAATGACACTTTTGTAAAAAGACTTTTTATGAAATAAAATAAACATATTAGTTCTTTATTCCTTTGGAAAAGTATCAAGGGAAAAAGTTGGGGAATAGGAAATATATAGAGTATTCTCTGTTTGTACAAAATTTAAAAAATATAGCTTTTTTTACTTTGAAATATATATATATATATATATATATATATATATATATATATATATATATATATATATATACATATATATGTGAAGTTGAAGGCACTATTGCAAGCCCCTTAGCATCCCCCTAGAGAGGGCAATGTCCCCGACGGGGAAAGGAGAGACGAAGCAAGGAACATCAGAACTAGACAGAATCCGTTTGGACCGCAAGAGAGGCAGAGGCGCATCAGCAAAGCAGTAATAACTCTTAAAAATAATGAAAGCCAATTAGGCTACGACGCGCGTTTAAATGTTTCACTCCATTCATTAATTGTTATTCTCCCTTTTATTTATTCTTGTTTTAAAAATAAACAGATTATTCTGGCAAATCCCAGTTTACGAATTCATCCCAAGTAACAACATAACATTTGGGAGCTCGGCCTCAAATTAAATTAAAATTAAAAACCCTAGAAAATACAACGAGTCTAGACTGGTGGACCACGCACGCTTCAACGACGAAACCGGCAACGAAAACCACAACGACGAAATCATCAACGGTGAGTCCATTCCAATTTACTCCTTTATTGTTCTGAAGATATTTATTTACGATGGTCTGTCTAGAGGAAATTGCTGCTATTGCGAATATATTAAAGACGGCCCCTGCTTCAACGGTGCGACTTCTGCACAAAATTGTTAATGACGAACCCTACAGTAAATCTTCTAGAAAAGAGTTAAAAAATTTCGCGGGTTTCCCACAGAATTACGACATTGAAGCACGAAAGGATAAAATTTTAAAGGACTTTACGAAAACTGAACTTATTACCGTATGCACTATATTAGGACTGAATTGCGCGGGAAGCGCCAAAGAATTAAGCGAGCATATATTTAAAAATTTATCAGATCTTGCATCTTTAAAAAATAATTTTACCGAACAATTGACGGATGACGAAGACGAAGATTCGGCGCCCTTTTCGCTAGAATCTACGAACGACGCGAATAAACAACCCCTCACCCCGCCAATTTATCACTTGCCCTCTCCGCAGGATGTTTTTGTTCCCCTCCCTCAAACACAACGAAATCAAAGCCAAAGAGGGAACGAAGAGAATGTATTTTTGTTAAAGGACCTTTTTTCAACTATGAGGTCGTTTACGGGAAATGATAATTACAGCGTTAAAGCTTTTTCGCGACGTAGAAGAAAACTTTTATTTTTATCCCACACATATCTGATTTGCAAAAAATTATTTGTGTTAAACGTTTGCTTCAAGGTCCTGCAAAGACTTTTATCCAAACTCTCCATAACATATTAACGTATAGTTCTCTTAAAGCTGCATTAATTGAAGAATTTGAAGATTTATTTTGTTCTTACGACGTCCACAAGGAAATGCAAAAACGGAAATTACGCCCTACGGAATCTCTATTTGAATATTTTTTGGCCATGCGTGAAATTGCTTCAAAAGCACACTTTCGTTTAGACGATCACAGCCTGATTATGTATTGTATAACTGGTATACCTGATTCTAACCATAATAAATTGATATTATATACATGTAAAAGTATTTCAGAATTTAAAGAAAAGTTAAAAATATATGAAAAAGTTTTTATGCAAAATAATTCTTATAGTATTGATATTAAAAATAAGCGTACAAATGTCAAGCAGTATGATTTTCCTACATCTAATAAAAATATGTGTTCTGATAATAAATTTCATAATAAAGATGAATTTAATGATGCTACTGCTAATAAGAGTAATGTACGTATACGTTGTTATAATTGTGGATTATTTAATCATACTTCTCATGAATGTTACCATAAAAATAAAGGTTTAAAATGTTTTAATTGTAACCAATTTGGTCATAAAAGCTCTCAGTGTGTATTTAAAAAAACCTGACGTTAAACATGAACTTGTTAATGAGGTTTTTAGTGAAGTTGTTAATGAAATCAATTCCTCATCAGAAATGCGTAAAACTGTTAAAATTAATGGATATGATTTTGATGCTCTTATTGATACGGGTAGTACTATTACTTTAATACGCGAAAGTGTTCATCAAATTCTTGGAAGACCGACGTTAAATCCTACGAAAATAAATTTAACTTCTTTCGGCAAGAGTGAAATTAAAACCTTTGGATCTTTTAAATCCACTATTGATATTGAAGATAACAAATTTATGACGGACATTTATGTTATTGACAATTTGCAAACAACTATTGATGTAATTATTGGAACTGATGTTTTAAAACAAACTGAATTTAAAATTACTGCAAATGGTATAGAAGTAATACCTAAGAAAAAGGATCACTTAATTAATTTAATTAATGTATCTAAGGCACATAACCAATCGGAATTAAAGATAATGCCCTAGAAATATTACAACTAAAATTAAAAAATGCAGAAGATAAATGTAAAAATTTAGAAATGCACGTATCTAATACATCTACATTATCATTAGAAAAAACGGCGTTATTAGATAAATTGCATGAATTAGAAGAATCAAATTTAGAAAAGGTTGACAAGTTAGTTAAACTTGAAGAAAAGTACGAGATCTTACAAGAAACACTTAAAATTACAGAACGGCGACTTGTTGAGAAAGAAATTGAATGTGCATCGTTAACAGAAAAAAAATACTCATCGTAAAACACACAAACGGAATCAAACGATCATCCTAAAACATCAATGTCAACTAAAGAACGAGAAATTAAGCCTAACAAGCGCAAAACTAAGAAGTCAAAGTCTAGTGGAAGAAATGCTAACAAAACAAGTGATAGTGATGAGAATCAAGCCCTTGCCAAAGAGAAAAATGTTTTGCTTAGACAGATTGATTTCCTTAACTCCATTATTTTGGATACGAAGTTGAAAGAGCCAAACAAGAGTAAAGCACAGTTCTTTAAAAAACGCAGACAACTACACAAATATAAAAAACACGAATCAGTAAGAACCCAGTACGGAACACAACTCAAATTACGATCCAAGTTCTGCGAACCCTACCTAATTAAGACCGTCAAACCCCATGACAGAAATGAAGTTAAAAATGTTGGTCAACACGAAGGTCCTCATCTTACATCCACAGCTGTCGATTTCATGAAGAGGTGGTCAACCGCTGATGCCTGACGATTTTACGACTGCAATTTGAGTAACCCCACAGTGACTCTCTGTGAATAGAACTTTGAATAACGAACTGAACTTTTTTCTCTTTCCCTTTTTATAGCTTTTTTTTTTGAATAGCTGTGAGCAGCAATGATGAACTACTTCAGAAAAACAACACCTGTGTGAAGTACTGGAAAGCATCGCACTTGTTATTTTTTTCTTTTCACTGTTTACAATTTTTTTGTTTTATAGGTTTGCTTTTACATTTTGGAATATCTTTCGCTGTGGTCAGCTCATTTTTAGGATGGCCGACTGTGAAGTTGAAGGCACTATTGCCAAGCCCCCTTAGCATCCCCCCAGAGAGGGCAATGTCCCCGACGGGGGAAAGGAGAGACGAAGCAAGGAACATCAGAACTAGACAGAATCCGTTTGGACCGCAAAGAGGCAGACGCGCATCAGCAAAGCAGTAATAACTCTTAAAAAATAATGAAAGCCAATTAGGCTACGACGCGCGTTTAAATGTTTCACTCCATTCATTAATTGTTATTCTCCCTTTTATTTATTCTTGTTTTAAAAATAAACAGATTATTCTGGCAAATCCCAGTTTACGAATTCATCCCAAGTAACAACATAACATATATATATATATATACATGCTTGCTGAAATATAATTCTGTTCTTCAGTGTACATGACAAACTAATATGAAAAGCATGTTTCAGGCCTTTTGAAAAATAACACCTAAATAGATGCCTGTGGTTAGTAAGTGTCATAGGAATTCTTTTTTTAGTAAAAACAATAGTAATTATCTAGTTAAGAAATATAATTATTAGTTGTAAACATAAATTTGTTCAAATGCCAAAAAAGATAATTTTGAAGTAGGAATTTCACAAAAATGATAATTAGGCATATTGTAAGTTAATTTAAATACAATCCATTACTATCTGAAACAGTATAAAAATCATACAAAACCTCTTTAAAGAAATATTTTAATCCATAAGTAAGTAGATTGGAAGTACGTTCCAGCATCTTTTAGGATATTACTATTCACATGAAACAAGCCCGCATTCTGATTATTTCATACTTCATTCATTACTTCTGTTGTCCTTTAGAGCTAGAGGTGTTTCATCAAAATATTAAATCATATTTAAAAAGCTTAATAGAAGTTGCAGTTTTTTATTTCCAGCAGTTTCAATCACTTCAAGTTAAGACAATAATACTGTATTTTTTCATTGGTAAAAAACTTAAAATTTCTTTTTTTAAAGTTTGAAATGTGGTGATTTTCATTCTATTCACCAGACTTAAAATTTCATTAGTTTTTGGAAATTATTCTTAAAATGCATAGCTCATATTTTTGTAAGTATGCAAATTTGTAATATTTGTTTGAAATTTTATAGGGAAATAAGTGCCAATACAGGCACTGCACGGCGGCAAAAGCAAGAGACATTGTTTGTCCTTTGTGGCCTAAGGGAATGTGCGCAAATCTAGTTGCCCTTTAGGCATAGGAATATTAAAAGTAAGATATTTTTTATTTTAAAATTACTCAATTTGATTTAATATTTTCTTATTAATTTAACTAAGGTTTATTTTTCTTTTTTTATAGTTGCAGAAAAATCCTCCCTGTATTTATGAAAATAGACCAGGGGGGTGCAGAAGATCTAATTGTCATTTTCTGCACAGAAAAATAAATAATTTCAAACGTAAGTTTAATTCTTTCGGTTTCTGTTTATTTTCTATTGTTTATATTTCTGTGATCTATTTTGATTGTACATGAAATTTATCATTTTACTGTGTCAGTGGCGCACACAGGAATTTTTCAAGGTTGGGGATATCTAGGGTTGAAAGTCTACCATTCTCAAATCAAGTTCCAATACGCTGTCCAACAAATTCTTTCGATTTTATCAGTTTTCAGGAACAAAACACAGTAAAATATTAATTATTGAATAATTAGCATTAATTAATAAAATTAATTATTAATAAATATTTTATTAAATTTTACATACTATATACATAGAATTATGATCAATTGAAAAAAAATCAAGGGCTTTGGGGGAGGATTCTGTATGGACCCCCCCTCAGTGTGCACTACTGTAATGTAGTCATTTGAGTTTACATGGAAAATGTTATAAATCCCGGCATTTCATGAATTCACATATAATGCAAGTTTTTATTCAGATAAGACAAGTTATAAATTTTCATAAAAATTTTATAATTTTCACATCTGCTTTTTTAAGGACTCTAATCTGTCAACAATTTTTGAATTTGGTTTAGATTTGCTATCTTGTGAAATTATCTTTGTGTATATACCACTAGAAAAGGCTTTTTTTGTGTTCATAAAATTTTGATAGGATTTTTTTAAATTATAAATATTACAATTTGGTCTACATTTAATGCAGTTATTTAAGAATTTATAACTTTCTTCTTTTGATGTTGCATCAGAAACCAATCTTAATTTTGTTAACCTTATTAACTTTTCCTAATCATTTATTTTGTTCCATATGTGCTCTGCAACTTGAATGTATGTTGAAGGTATATTTTTTTCATAGATTCAAGTATCATCTGATCTGCGAACCACACCTTAGTTAACCTTCCAAGCGGTTAACACGGGAAATTCCGTCATAGTAAAGATGCTTCGAAAATGAACTGCACGGGTTTTTTTGCTTTCAAGTAACATTTTCAAAAGCGGTTGAGCCGTACTTTTCTGAAATCCCTTTCCCCCTTTTAAAGATTTAACATCTTGAAAGATAATTAGGGACGGTGGAAGCAACACAGCAGGACACTGATAGGAAGTTTTATGGCTCACAGGAAACCCCGTATTTTGACCCTGGGGCAATCGTAAAAAATCCGGGGAAATTTCTTTAGACCCCAGGAAGTGTTTATTTGTTACCTCGCATTTTAAGTTTTGAGTGAGTGAGTGAAATTTGGGGTTATTGGCGCAAGAGCCAAAATTGAATAAACTGCGCCACACGTTTGTTAAAATTATAAAAACATGGTAAAAAATACACAGAAAAAACACAAGGACATAAAAAGAATTATATATGTGCATGCCAGCATGCACATATATAAAAATAAAGTTAAAGTTAAAACATTTTAAAAAGTCAAATTAAATATAAAAAAACAATTTCTTTATAAAAGCAAATAGATTTTGGTGGGGAGATTCCCCACCAAGTCAGATAAGGTTAAAAATAGATGTATGAAAAAGGTGATGCGATGACGGTTAAAAAACTGGACAATCGATTAAAATGTGACGAACAGTGTAAGAGACATTGCATGAAGGACATTCAGGAGCGCGTTCTCCAAATAACAAATGCCTGTGAGTATGACCAATGCGAAGACGAGTCAATTTGACATCAGTTCTTCGCATTGGCATCATTGACTCGCTCCTATGACAGGTTTCACAGAGTGCAGGTTGTTATCCAACTGCTGACTCCATGATTCCTGCCAGATCTTAAAAATATGATGCAAGATGACGCGCTTCATATCCGATACGGAACTGCGAGCGGCAGATGGGTCGTCGCCGACTTTGCCGCGCTGTCCGCTGCTCGTTGCCTATGATTCCTACGTGACTGGGTAGCCAGCAAAACACGATATCGAAACCCTTGCTGTAGGGAGTCATACTCGTAATGTCGGGGTGTGGATTGCATACCACTGGATGGCAGCGATCGTGGTAGTTTTCAAGCGCTTCGAGTACACTCATGCTGTCAGTATAGATGCAATATTTATGGGGCATAGTGCATGAGTCGATTAATTGAAGTGCACGGTAAATGGCGACAGCTTCGGCAGTGAAAATGCTGCAAGAAGTGTCGAGCCTATAACCGTGCATAATATCTGTCGGCTACAGCCAACGTAATCTGCGTTTCGAACCATCAGGTGTAGATGGCCGAATAACGACTATACTGACTGCGGTGGTAGGCGAAGACGCGTTGAAAGACGACAGGCGCTACGGTGGATTTACTGTAGCAAGTGGCAAAGGGTTGATATAAGGGAACCGTGGCGTATTCCAAGGTTGGAATAGGAAAGGTTCGCTTTTTGCTGGATACGCACGTTAGGTAGGTCGAGTTCAAGAAATATGAAAGCTTCATCCTATCCATAAACGGCCGGATGTTAGACGGCCGTGCATCCCTAAAAGTCTCTTCATGCTGGTACTCATATACACATTCTGCAGAGGATGTGAAGCACGGATAAGATCTTAAAATAATACGCAAAGAGACAGCTTCCTCCGTCGAAGATCTAGGAAGCTGATGACAGATAACATAGAGACTCTGCACCGGTGATGTGCAAAAACGCACCGAGCAGATTCTGTGCCATATGGTGGACAGGGTCAAGTTTTTCAGAGTAGAGTTGCACGCTGAGCTGTATACAACACATCCGTAGTCGATGCGAGAAGTACGATTGCCTGATACACTCGGGTAATGATGTTCGATCCCACCCCCAAGAGGTGTTTGACAAAAAGCACCTTCAAAGAGGTTTTAGAGACTTTCACACCTCTTCCGCAATTGTAAAATATGCGGAAGGAAAGTGAAGCCAGCGGTCGAAAATTACTCCGAGAATCGTACGTCGGGAACTACGGGAATTGGTATATCACGGATGCGTATTTCGGGGTCGGGATGAGTACCCCGTTTGCGGCAAAGTGCACGCAGCAACTCTTGCTTGCTCGCCGAAATATGACCGTTGGTGTCGCACCACTTTAAAATGTTGTTGACGGCAGTTTGCAACTGTCGTTCAATCATGCGCATGTCCGAGTGAGTGAGTGAGTGTTTGGTTTAATGGCACAAGAGCCAAAATTGGCTATGCTGCGCCAAACATTTGTTTAGAAACTAATGATTTTAATATATCCCATAAAACATTTTGACACTACACTTTAAAAAAAAATTAAAATACAAATTACTTAAAAACCGTCTTCAATGATACAAAGAAACAAAATTTGGTGGGGAGTTCCCCACCAAGTCAGTGAGTG
>BMAU01006838.1:0-32199 GCA_019973935.1 Trichonephila clavipes
GCGTGAAACCCGTACCTCACCTAAAGAAGGTGAGCCCCCTGAGGGGGACCTATGACGTAATCCGTGTCCGAAGGATTAACGTCTGTGTCCATGGCATCCGAGGTTTGAGAAGTTTTCCGTCTCCGAGATCTTTTAGAGACGGGAGTTGATTCATAGAGGGAATTTGCTTCCCTCGCAATCTTCAAGGATACGTTTTTTCCAGGTTTTTTCTTTAAGGTCGTCTTAGGTTTGACAATTATTTTTTGTTATCTTTTCGAGGGCTATGTTTTTGAGATGGTTGTTCGGGAGCTTTTTCTTTTGAATTGTCAATTATTGTAACAGGTGATGTTTGTGTACCTGAGCTTGTAGTGACTTTCTTTGCCACCGCAGCATAGCTGAGACCTTGTATAGGTGTACGATTGGTGACAGCTAGCCGTGCCTCTGGATAAGTGAGCCTGTTCTTAATTTTCACTGTGATGATTTCCTTCTCAAGGTTCCAGGTGCTGCATGAGCGTGAGTACGATGGGTGGTCGCCTTTGCAATTAACGCATTTTTCTGGACCATTACATTCTCCGCTGTCGTGTCCCACTGCACCACAACGAGCACAAGTGGGTTTTCCACGACAGGTTGGTTTAGAATGACCAAAACGCTGGCACTGGAAACACCTGAGAGGATTAGGAATGTACGGACGGACAGAACAACGTAAATAACCTGCAGTGATAAACTGTGGCAAGTCAGGACACGCGAACGTGAGGATCAGATGTTTGGTATTAACAACCTGACCATCACGTCGAATAGTGATTCTTCTGACCGCACAAACTTTTTGATCTTGAAGGCCTTCCAGAATTTCTTGTTCTGGTACATTGTACAAATCGGATTCCGAAATCACACCACGAGAAGAATTAAGATTGGCATGAGGCAAGACAGTGATTGGTATGTTGGCCAACATTTGCAGGGCCAAGAGCTGTTCGGCTTGCTTAGTTGTGCTAATTTCAACCAGCAAATCACCTGAACGCATTTTGCTGACTGCTTTAACCGATCCAACGGTGGCAGATAGTCCTTTCTGAATAAGAAATGGAGAGACGGATGAAAAGGTATCACCCTCAGTTCGATGAATAACAAAAAATTTAGCGTGATGTAGGTTTTTTAAAGACATTTGTTGCTTCAATGAAGAGAAGTTTTGCTCTTTTAGGGGAGCTCCCTGGCCGTTTGGGAGGCCATCCGCTATGAGTGTAGCCATAGAGTTAAAGTTTTAAATTCCAGCCCCGGCGGCACCACCCACCATGGAGCCCAACGAGGGGATGCTTAAAACGTACAAAGTGTACAGAAGCATCAGTGCTAACCGGAACTTATACGCTCACAATACGTCCCTGTGCAGACCACCACCTTTAACGCAGCTGTCAGCAAACGTATCGATCGCTTGATCCCAAGCAGGCAGTAAACCGTCCCACCAGCCGATTGATGCACATGGGACCAAAGTGCACCTCCCGTTTACCTGAAGCAGAGGCCAAAGCAATGTGTTGGCTGCCCTCAATTACCAGGACCCTCCTTTCCAGGGACACGGGTCTCCACGCACGGCAAACACATGGGTGATTCATCCCCAATAGAAGCTAAGTGAGTGAGTGAGTGAGTGTATTGTTTTATGGCGCAAGAGCCAATTTTGGCTAAACTGCGCCAAACAACTTTTTAAGCATTAAAAGTATAAAAGTAGTAAAAAATGTTTATGGTTAAAATAGTAAGATCTCAATAAAAATTGGTAAAAGCGAAAGGTAATAAATTTTAGTGGGGTTTTCCCCACCAAGTCAAAAACAAAATGTTTAGTTCGTAACCAAGTGATTTAAAATAGAATGTTACCACTTGATGGTGCTAAAACGGTTTTTTTATTGGAGTATCAAAGTTGTATTTAATAAATGAATGATTTGGTTTATTAACCATCTCTCCCTTATAGGTGAAGCCATTCATATTTAAAACATATTGTGGATTCGGCTCAGGTTCATCTTCCACGTCATATATTATCATATCCTCCTCATCCGTTGTGTACTCAGTAGGTCCAGATTTTCGAGGTCTATGAGGGGCCGTCTTAATTTCTATTTTTGGTTTTATAGTGTTGGATTGGTTTTTGGGGGGACGTTTCTTTCTACGGGGCTTCGAGATTTGATTTGCATCCTCCTGGGATGTAGCGGGTATGGTATTGGATATAGTGGTGGTCGTTTCAAGAACAGAGCATGCTGTGGATGAGGAAGATGCAGCAGAGATAGATAAACTATTAGAAGTGGTGGGAGCAGTATCTAGTACAGAATTAGGAGGTTGAGATTTTGAAGGCGATGCAACTGTAACAGAAGATGTGGATGGTATGAGTTCTGCCTGAGTTGACGTAGATGATTTATTAACTGCAGCGACTGAGGAAGATATAGTTGGTTTTGGAACGGAGACTAGTGGTTGTAACAATTTTAATGGTGGGCAAAATATTTTGGTAATATTTTCATCTGTTTGTGTTGTAGTGGTTGTAGTCGAGAGTTTGGTAACCTGAGCGTAGGATTGGGATAATTGTGGAGCTATTAGTTTTCGTGCTTCTAGGTATGTTAGATTTCTATTTGTTTTAATAATTTGGATTTCTTTTTCGGTTTTCCATTTTGAGCACAATTTTGAGTCTGATGGATGGGATTGGGAGCAATTAACGCATCTCGGCTCTAGAGTACAATCCGTGGAAGGATGCCCAACGGTTGCACATCTAGAACACGTCAATTGTCCTCTGCAGGCAGTTTGAGAGTGTCCGAACCTCTGGCATTTGAAACAGCGCAGAGGGTTCGGTATATATGGGCGTATTTTGCAATTTAAATATCCGGCTTTAAAAGTAGTAGGTAATTTCGGACTATTGAAAGATAAAATGATATGTTTAGTAGGGAAACGTGTGGAGTCTTTAAGTATTGTAATTCTTCGGACCTGGGTAACACCCTGGTCAGAAAGTCCCTCGAGTATTTCTCCTTCTGAAGCGTATAAAAGGTCAGGCTCGGATATGACACCACGAAAAGAGTTCAATGATTTGTGGGGAGTAACTGTTAAAGCAGAGTCTATAAATGTTTTTGCCAGCAAGAAAGATTTTGTTTGGAGTGCAGATATGGTTTCTATTAATAAGTCCCCAGAACGTAATTTCTTCACAGATTTCGGGTTTCCACCTATTCCTTGAAGGGCCTTCTGTATTGCAAAGGGAGATTTCCGTGACATTTCATTGTTGGGTATTGATAGAAGTAAAAATCGAGAATGCGTAGCAATAATATCAATGGCAGTTGTGTGTGATATGAGGTCTTTACCATCCATCGGCTGAGCCGCATGAGTTGGGTAGGGTGGGTTGGGGGTTTTAAAAAATGCGTTTTGAGTTTTTTCCTGAATTTTACTTATTTTGATTTTTTTTTTTTTTAGAAAGGAGGAGGAGAATTCCTTTTGATTTTCAGAGGACTAGTTTGGCAGGGCTTGCCCTAGAGTCAGCAACCAGTAGTGGCCTCGGGAGAGCCCCCCGCTCTGCAATGCAGGACCCCATCCAGGCACCACCTGGAGCTACAAGACAGGCGGGATTATACACCAGCTGATAGAGCAGCCAGGACATGCTGGTTAGGCTGTCCCGGGCTCCTGTACTATCTGGCGGCCTGAGACGCAAAACTCAGCTTTTCTCCTGTACCCTCTACATGGCCGCTTCCTCCAAGACCCCGCCTCACTAGTCCAAAGGTCCTCAAAAGTTCAAAACCCCGCTCCAAGTGCCAGTTTTCCCAGGGAGCAGTCCGTTGTGTCATCATACCAAAAGTGAAAAAACATCAGACACAACTTCATTCCACTCAGTCCTGGTCTGCCACAGGACTTCGTCGCAGAAAAAATAAAGATAAGAAGTTGAACACAAAAAAAAATCAATAATCGAACATAAAAGAAGCAACAAAATCAAAATATGGAAAAAAATATAAGAAAATCAAATGAAAAGAACATAGTATAAAATGGAAACCATAAAACGGTAGTAAAAAATATCAATTTTTTTACCAGAAAAAAAGAAAGATGAAACAAAGTTCATTGTTGAGTGTAGATCTGTGGTCTGGACGTGAAAAGAAGAAAAGAGAAACTGGAATGGCAAGAAAGAGGGCCGAAAATAGAGAAGGATCACTAGGGTTCCCCGGGTTCGTGAAGCCCGTGTTTACCAAAGACAATAAACCCCTAGGGAGAAGGAAAAGATCACTAGGGCCCAATAGAAGCTAAAAGCATCAGAGTGGCTCAAGCTTCTGAAGGGGAGCCCTCGCTTCCAGAATCACAACGAGGGGAAGAAAAACAGGAAAAGGATAAAAGTGTAGAGAAGAAGAAAAAGGAAAGAGGAAAAGATCACTAGGGTACCTCGGGAGCGTGAAACCCGCACTCACCTAAAGAAGGTGAGCCCCCTGAGGGTTTAGAATGACCAAAACGCTGGCACTGGAAACACCTGAGAGGATTAGGAATGTACGGACGGACAGAACAACGTAAATAACCTGCAGTGATAAACTGTGGCAAGTCAGGACACGCGAACGTGAGGATCAGATGTTTGGTATTAACAACCTGACCATCACGTCGAATAGTGATTCTTCTGACCGCACAAACTTTTTGATCTTGAAGGCCTTCCAGAATTTCTTGTTCTGGTACATTGTACAAATCGGATTCCGAAATCACACCACGAGAAGAATTAAGATTGGCATGAGGCAAGACAGTGATTGGTATGTTGGCCAACATTTGCAGGGCCAAGAGCTGTTCGGCTTGCTTAGTTGTGCTAATTTCAACCAGCAAATCACCATGAACGCATTTTGCTGACTGCTTTAACCGATCCAACGGTGGCAGATAGTCCTTTCTGAATAAGAAATGGAGAGACGGATGAAAAGGTATCACCCTCAGTTCGATGAATAACAAAAAAATTTAGCGTGATGTAGGTTTTTAAAGACATTTGTTGCTTCAATGAAGAGAAGTTTTGCTCTTTTAGGGGAGCTCCCTGGCCGTTTGGGAGGCCATCCGCTATGAGTGTAGCCATAGAGTTAAAGTTTTAAATTCCAGCCCCGGCGGCACCACCCACCATGGAGCCCAACGAGGGGATGCTTAAAACGTACAAAGTGTACAGAAGCATCAGTGCTAACCGGAACTTATACGCTCACAATACGTCCCTGTGCAGACCACCACCTTTAACGCAGCTGTCAGCAAACGTATCGATCGCTTGATCCCAAGCAGGCAGTAAACCGTCCCACCAGCCGATTGATGCACATGGGACCAAAGTGCACCTCCCGTTTACCTGAAGCAGAGGCCAAAGCAATGTGTTGGCTGCCCTCAATTACCAGGACCCTCCTTTCCAGGGACACGGGTCTCCACGCACGGCAAACACATGGGTGATTCATCCCCAATAGAAGCTAAAAGCATCAGAGTGGCTCAAGCTTCTGAAGGGGAGCCCTCGCTTCCAGAATCACAACGAGGGGAAGAAAAACAGGAAAAGGATAAAAGTGTAGAGAAGAAGAAAAAGGAAAGAGGAAAAGATCACTAGGGTACCTCGGGAGCGTTAAACCCGCACTCACCTAAAGAAGGTGAGCCCCCTGAGGGGTTGTTAAAACAGTAAAACGATGTAAAAATACACATACAAAATACAAGTACATAAAAAAAATTATATATGTGCATGTGCCAGCATGCACATATAAAAAATAAAGTTAAAGTTAAAACATTTTAAAAAGTCAAATTAAATATAAAAAACCAATTTTCTTTATAAAAGCAAATAGATTTTGGTGGGGAGATTCCCCCACCAAGTCAGATAAGGTTAAAACAGATGTATGAAAAAAGGTCATGCGATAAATATTAAAAACGGGACAATCTAGTAAAATGTGACGCACAGTGTAAGAGACCTTGCATGACGGACATTCAGGAGCATCTTCACCCAATAATAAATTCCTGTGAGTGAAGCGAGTATGACCAATGCGAAGACGAGTCAATTTGACATCAGTTCTTCGCATTGGCATCACAGGCCATGCTCCTATGACAGGTTTCACGGAGTGCAGTTTGTTATCCAACTGCTGACTCCATGATTCCTGCCAGATCTTAAAAATATGGTGCATGATGACGCGCTTCATATCCGACAGCGGAACTGCTAGCGAAAAAGTCGGAAATTTGGGAGAGTACGGTCGCGTCATCTATACGCTCCGTACTTTTGATTCTCGTTTCTGACGTCGACATGACGTCGTCTACGGACTGGTCCGAAAGGACAGATGTTACCAAGCAACAGCCACCTAATTCACCATCTAGAATTATTGCCGGCGACGACCATATCGCCGAATGCTCTGACCTGTTTAGAGAGGCAATTCAGGCAAGGAACGTTTACGCGGCATGGGCCCGTAAACTTACGAATGCTAGGCCTAATGATCCGATGATGCAGAGCTACCACCAGGAGGTGACGAAGGCAGGTGAGAACGTTGAACTTCTTCTCGTCAAACTGAACGTCCCTCTTTTCCGTATATCCCTGCCTCCGAAAAAGAATTGGAAAAAATCATTCTGCGCGTGAAAAATAGGGTTAGCGACCCTCCCGCGGAGAAGAAGAACGAGGAGAAAAAGCCGAAAGCGGTTTCTCCTCCTCCCCCGCCTCACCCCGTTCAAAGGGTAGAAAGGCGAAACGGAGCGTCGATGCTGACGGCTTCGCTCCCCCAAGCAACTTGTTCGAAAAGTTCGCTCTCCTCGCTCGACCCCCTCCCTCGCCAACCCCTTCTTCCTCGCCTATTGATAGCGCTCCTTTGGAAGAACAGGGAATGGATACTGTCGATAATGATTTACCGCAAACTCAGGAAGAGGTGCCTGTCGTGACGAAAAAGCCACGCATCCCGCCGTTCTTCGTCTCTCCCAAGGGTGATTGAGGCAGTTGGTGGCGTTAGCTAAGCTAATCGCCCCCTCCTTTCAATCCCAAATGTCGGGAAGATTCCTTAAGGTCACTGTGGCCGACGATGTCGACTACAGGGCCCTTAGCAAATGGCTGGAATCTTCCGGGGTCGAATTCAAAAGCTTCATGCTGAAGCAGGATCGACCCGTGAAAGTCGTTATTCGAGGCCTCCCCTCCAACACGGAGCCGGAGGATATTAAAGCAGAGATCGAAACCGAAGGTTTCCAAGTTCTAAAGATCTCTCAAATGAAAAACTTTAGAACAAAGGCGCCTATGCCTTTGTTCTACCTTCAAATTCAGAACGGCGCGGATGCGGCAAAAATATACGATTTTACCGAACTTTTCGGCACGCGCATCGAAGTCAAGCCCTTCGACCGCGGCAATAAAATCAATCAGTGCTGGAGATGTCAGGGGTGGTTTCACTCCTCAGAGGTGTGCCACCTCCCTCCCCGCTGTGTTAAATGTGCAGGGCCCCACGCGGCGAAGGACTGCACTCTTGACTTCAACGACCCGATGAAGTGTGCCAATTGTTCGGGCGCTCATGCGGCTAATTGGAGCCGGTGCCCTAAGCACCCCAAAAATAGTAAGAAGAAGAACCTTGCTAAAAATAAAAACTGCCCTAAGCCAAATAATACTAATAGCAATAATGCTAAAAATGCAAATAAAAAACAACCTGCGCAGGCACCTCGTCCTGACATTTCCAAGGCGAGAAAAGTCTCGCCTAATCTGGACTACTCTAAAGTAGTCCAGAACAAAATTCCCAAGGAGCATGTTAGCCCCCCTTCAACCTCTAAATCTGAATTACGACCGGCCCCTAGCAAAGATGCCAGCATAAATGCCGGCCTCTTAAAGGATTTGCTTGAAGTGATAGAGGAATCTCCCTCTATCGACAAGCAAACTTTCTGCAGGGCGTTTAAAAACTCCCTTTCTGCGCTCCGCTCGGCATCTGCGGACGTAGATAAAACTTACGTAATTTTCGAAGCCTATTGCAGGCTTCGCTCCCTCCAGGCTTAACTTTCCCCGCTCACGTGAGTACTTCTTTGAAGATTGGATTTTGGAATGCAAGTTCCTTGCGTTCCAAAATCCATGAGGTACGCGATTTCATTTCAGAGCAAAACCTTGACATGTTTTTTGTCCAGGAAACCTGGCTTGAGCCGGGTATCGACCCCCAGATCGCAAACTATCGTCTGACTAAAGACGATAGAATCGAATTTCCCCATACCGTAACGCGAGGCGGCACGGCCATTTATTGTAAAAATGAGATCGTGCACCACAGGGTTCCCCTTCCTAATTTACAAGGAATGGACGCCACTGCGGTGCAAATTAAAATTAATAATTTCCCTCCCATTAATGTTGTTTCGGCCTACGTTCGAAGAAGAGTAGGCCATAGTTTCCCAGTAGAGGATTTTAAGAAAATTTTCAATTCTGGCAGTAATTGTATCATCGCTGGTGACTACAACGCAGCTCATGTGAGTTGGCACAATGCCAAGTCGACCCGTTTCGGGCAAGTGCTGCATAGGCTAATTCGCGACCTTCGGGGTGAGTGAGTGAGTGAATGTAGGGGTTAATGGCGCAAGAGCCAAACCTGGCTATACTGCGCCAAACATTCGGTAAAATATTAAAATGTTTAATAAAATGTGTAAAAAGACTGAAAAAACGGTAAAAGTTCAAATCACGTATGACTTGTTATCAAATAAGAAAAGCAAACAAGTCAGACAAGATCTAAAAACAAAAGTATGAAAAAAAAAATCAGTAAAAATTTTATTTTAAAAAAGTTGAAACAGTTCATGTCAATAAAAATATAGTCACTTTTTATATTTCGTAGGGGTTATACATGTATATTTCGCAATATCCTTTTTTGATGCTCCTACAGTACTGCCATTTTTCGGAGATTCTATCTCTTCTCCCATGTCGTATACAATGGTGTCTTCCTCGTCTGTTGTATATTCCACAGAAGCTGGCTTTCTGGGTTTATGTTGAGCCATCTTAATCTCAAATACTGTGTCCTTCATTTTTTTCAGTATTTCTTTTTTTCGTTTTCTCGCTCGGACTTTTGAGATTTTCTTGGTATCCTGTATATTAGATGCAGAGGGTGGTTGAATAACGAAGTGGGACGAGGAAGTGGTTATGATTGGGGAAGAAGTTCCAATAGAGGTAAACATATCATTAGTGGAAGGTGCGTTAGAAGATGTGGAAGATAAGAGGTCTGCCTGAGTGGCAGACGACAATGCGGAAACTGAATTTGACTTATCAGGCTGCGGAACGGATAGTAAAGGTTGAAGTAATTGCAAAGGCGGGCATTTAATGTGTGTAATATTTTCGTCCGTTTGGGTTGTACTGGTAACAGTTGAAGGTTTGGCAACTTGGGCGTAAGTTTGGGAGAACTGCGGTGTTATTAATTTTCGGGCTTCAAGGTATGAAATATTTCTATTGGTTTTAATGGCTTGGATTTCTTTTCAGCTTTCCATTTAGGACACTGTTTTGAGTCAGAGGAGTGAGGTTGTGAACAATTGACGCATTTCTGCGCAAGACTGCAATCTGCGGAAGAATGTCCAACAGATGCACATCTTGAGCACGTCAATTGTCCTCTGCAGGCAGTTTGAGAATGTCCGAACCTCTGGCACTTGAAACAGCGCAGAGGATTCGGAATATATGGACGGATTTTACAATTTAAATAACCAGCTTTTATTGATTGAGGTAGTGTGGGGCTACTAAAAGTTAAAATTAAGTGTTTAGTCGGTATAAGAGTTGTATCCTTTTTTAGTGTTATTCTTCTGACCTGAATGACACCCTGACTGGAGAATCCCTCAAGGATTTCCGCGTCAGAGGTGGTCAAAGGTCAGGTTCAGAAATAACTCCGCGAGACGAATTCAGTGATTTATGAGGAGTTATATTTGCGGGAGAGCCGAGGAAAGATTTGGCAAGTAGAAACGATTTTGTTTGAACAGCAGAACTAGTTTCAATAAGAAGATCCCCAGATCGTAACTTCTTAACTGATTTTGGTTCACCACCTATGCCTATGAGAGCTTTATGTATTGCAAAAGGTGATGTACTGGACAGTGCATTCTTATTTAAGGATATCAATAAAAATCTGGTATTAATCGCAATTTTGTCAAAGTTGAGTTTGGGCAATACGAGGCCTTTACCCTGGCACAGCAGACTTGGATCCATATGCGTAAAAAAGAATCTTCATTCTGGCGTGCCTCCACCCACCACGGAGTCCAACAAGGGAGGCAGTGTGCCGGTCATCTGGCAAAACCAGGCACGGCGCTTACCTGAAGTACACCCAGAATATAATGCTACAGCATCAGGGCGAGGATCCAACGGGTAAACCCGACACCCCTTATCCGCAGCACTAACCCTACAGCAGTGTCCCTTCGGAGACTCCGAAGAGAGGTACCACCAGCCGATTGACAGGGTGAGTGAGTGAGTGAATTTGGGTTTTTATGGCGCAAGAGCCAAAATTGGCTATACTGCGCCACACGTTTGTTAAAATATTAAAACTAGGTTAAAAATACACAAGAAAAATACAATGATATAAAAATAATTATATATGTGCATGCCTGCATGCACATATATAAAAAATAAAGGTAAAGATAAAACATTTTAAAAAGTCAAATGAAATATAAAAATCCAATTTTCTTCATAAAAGCAAATAGATTTTGGTGGGGAGATTCCCCCACCAAGTCAGATAAGGTTAAAACAGATTTATGAAAAAAGGTGATGCGATGATGGTTAAAAACGGGACAATCGATTAAAATGTGATGAACAGTGTAAGAGACATGGCATGAAGGACATTCAGGAGCGCGTTCACCAAACAACAAATGCCTGTGTGTGAAGCGAGTATGGCCAATGCGAAGACGAGTCAATTTGACATCAGTTCTTCGCAGTGGCATCACAGGCCATGCTCCTATGACAGGTTTCACAGAGTGCAGTTTGTTATCCAACTGCTGACTCCATGATTCCTGCCAGATGTTAAAAATATGATGCATGATGACGCGCTTCATATCCGATAGCGGAACAGCTAGCGGCAGATGCGTCGTCGCCGACTTTGCCGCGCTGTCCGCTTGCTCGTTGCCTATGATTCCTACGTGACTTGGTAGCCAGCAAAACACGATATCGAAACCCTTGCTGTAGAGTCGACTCGTAATGTCGAGTATTGTACATACCACTGGATGGCAGCGATCGTGGTAGTTTTCAAGCGCTTCTAGTACACTCATGCTGTCAGTATAGATGCAGTATTTACGGGGCAGAGTGGAGTCGATTAATTGAAGTGCACGGTAAATGGCGACAGCTTCGGCAGTGAAAATGCTGCAAGAAGTGTCGAGCCTATAACCGAGCATAATATCTTCAATCACGACTCCACAGCCAACGTAATCTGCACGTTTCGAACCATCAGTGTAGATGGCCGAATAACGACTATACTGACTGCGGTGGTAGGCGAAGACGCGTTGAAAGACGACAGGCGCTACAGTGGATTTACTGTAAGTGGCAAAAGGGTTGATATAAGGGAACCGTGGCGTATTCCAAGGTTGGAATAGGAAAAGGTTCCTTTGCTGGATATGCACGTTAGGTAGGTCGAGTTCAGAAATATGAAGCTTCATCCTATCCATAAACGGCCGGATGTTAGACGGCCGTGCATCATAAAGTCTCTTCATGCTGGTACTCATATACACATTCTGTAGAGGATATGAAGGCACGGACAAGATCTTAAAATAATACGCAAGAGACAGCTTTCTCCGTCGAAGATCTAGAGGAAGCTGATGACAGTTAACATAGAGACTCTGCACCGGTGATGTGCGAAACGCACCCGAGCAGATTCTCAGTGCCATATGGTGGACGGGGTCAAGTTTTTGCAGAGTAGAGTTGCACGCTGATCCGTATGCAACACATCCGTAGTCGATGCGAGGGAGTACGATTGCCTGATACACTCGGAGTAATGATGTTTGATCCGCCCCCCAAGAGGTGTTTGACAACACCTTCAAGAGGTTTAAAGACTTTTCACACTTCTTCCGCAAATGTAAAATATGCGGAAGGAAAGTGAGCCGGCGGTCGAAAATTACTCCGAGGAATCGTACGTCGGGAACTACGGGAATTTGTATATCACGGATGCGTATTTCGGGGTCGGGATGAATACCCCGTTTGCGGCAAAAGTGCACGCAGCAACTCTTGCTCGCCGAAATACTATGACGGTTGGTGTCGCTCCACTTTAAAATGTTGTTGACGGCAGTTTGCAACTGTCGTTCAATCATGCGCATGTCCGAACCTTCACAACTGATCTGTAGATCGTCCACGTATAGTGAAGCCTGTATAGAAGGCGATAAAACATTTAAAATGTGAGAGATATGACATATAAAAGGGTGACACTCAAAATACTCCCCTGAGGAACTCCCTCAGCTTGGGTAAAAGGAGCAGAAAGAGTGCCAGCCAGTCTCACTCTAAAAGTACGAATTTTAAAAAATGTTGAATATAAGTAGGCAAATTGCCTCTGAATCCAAAATCAAATAAAGTGCGAAGTATCCCATAGCGCCAAGTACGATCATACGCCTTCTCGATATCGAAAAAGATAGAAACTAAATGATTCCTCCGGACAAAAGCGTTTCGAATTTTGTTTTCGAGCGTAATAATATTGTCGAGAGTGGATCTTCCTTTACGGAAGCCGCTCTGAAACAGAGGAATGCATTTGTTCTTTTCTAACTGGTAAACGAGACGGGCGTTGACCATACGTTCCAGTGTCTTACAAAGGCAGCTCGTGAGTGCTATCGGTCGATAGCTGAGAGGGTTCTTAGGATCTTTTCAGGTTTTAAAATGGGGATCACTATGGCTTCTTGCCATTGAGTAGGATACACCTCTCCCTCCATATTCGGTTGAATAGGTAAAGGAGACTTACTAGTGAATCCGCGCTCAAATGGCAAAGCAATACATAGGATATTCCATCAGGACCTGGACTAGTATTGTGGGCCGATGATAAGGCTCTCTTCAATTCAAACATGTCAAAGTCACAGTTATATGGTAGAGGCTGTCGGCACCTGAAGTTGATAGGTGTCCGCTCTAAACGATTCTTAGTCGCCTGGAATGCAGGGCTATATGAATCGGAGCTGGACACACTAGCAAATGTTTTGCCGATCAAGTTGGCCACATCTAAAGGTGACGAATACAAAGCAGTCGATGTTTCCAATATCGGAATAGAAAAGTCCCGATAAAGGCCATTCGCTGCTTTGACCTTCCTCCATAACTGTTGGCTGGTAGTTGACGATGTAATTGAAGACACATACTTGATCCAAGATTCTCTCTGGCATTGACGACGTATTCGACGAGCTAACGCTTTCGCACGTTTGAACGCTATGAGATTCTCCGTAGTGGGATATCTACGAAAGGTTCCCCATAACTTCCGCTGGTTCTTATACGCTGTCTGACAATCAGCATTCCACCAAGGTTTGTAACGTTGGAATGAATGACTTGAACTCTTTGGTATTGATAAATCAGCAGCATCAATCAAAACATTGGTGACGTCTTGTACAGCAGTATCAACACTTTCTGTCTTGACCATTGCATCAGATATCACAGCCAACTGTGAGAAAAGGGCCCATTCTGCACGACTATAAGAATACCTAGGTGGGAAGGTTTTCCACCCGCATCATAATCGTGAGAAAGGACAACAGGGAAGTGGTCGCTATTATATAGGTCCTTTTCAACAGAAAAATTTAATATAGGTAAAAGTGACGGGGAGCAGATGGCCAAATCCAATGTGTGAAATGATCGTGTGGGTTCGTGAAAGTGCGTTGGTTCCTCGTGATTGAGCAGGCAGAGACAGTGATCAGAAAGTACCTGTTCGATCTGTCTGCCACGATGGTTCGTCTTCACACTACCCCACAAAGTGCTATGTCCATTGAAGTCACCAAGTATGACAAAAGGTGCTGGTAATTGATCAACCAAATCATTCAAGTCTTGTTGGCGGATAACAACATTAGGTGGCAAGTAAAAGGCAACAGACTGTGAAAAGGCTCGTGGAGTGAATTCTCACGGCTACAGCCTGCAAAGAGGTATGGAGTGAGAGAGCACTAGAGGAATATCGAGGGATGTAAAAGGCATACGCCTCCAGATACAGAGGATACCTCCGTGTCTTTCCGAACACAACCATATCGACGTATCTTTGCCGTGTGACAAGACTTCAAGAAAGTCTCTTGAAGTGCTACACATACCGGACGATACTTATGTATAATGGCCTTTACGTCAGCTATATGTGATCTATAACCACGACAGTTCAAGAAACCAGGGAAGTTATCTTTTGGGTGAAAGTGGCAGAAGGGTCCCCTGTGGGGGATTAGACGTCGCTTGTTTAAAATTAGCCTCTAAAAGGCTTTCATCTTCTTCGGATGCCTGACCTATGACGTAATCCGTGTCCGAAGGATTAACGTCTGTGTCCATGGCATCCGAGGTTTAAAGAAGTTTTTCCGTCTCCGAGATCTTTTAGAGACGGGAGTTGATTCATAGAGGGAATTTGCTTCCCTCGCAATCTTCAAGGATACGTTTTTTCCAGGTTTTCTTTAAGGTCGTCTTAGGTTTGACAATTATTTTTTGTTATCTTTTCGAGGGCTATGTTTTTGAGATGGTTGTTCGGGAGCTTTTCTTTTGAATTGTCAATTATTGTAACAGGTGATGTTTGTGTACCTGAGCTTGTAGTGACTTTCTTTGCCACCGCAGCATAGCTGAGACCTTGTATAGGTGTACGATTGGTGACAGCTAGCCGTGCCTCTGGATAAGTGAGTCTGTTCTTAATTTTCACTGTGATGATTTCCTTCTCAAGGTTCCAGGTGCTGCATGAGCGTGAGTACGATGGGTGGTCGCCTTTGCAATTAACGCATTTTTCTGGACCATTACATTCTCCGCTGTCGTGTCCCACTGCACCACAACGAGCACAAGTGGGTTTTCCACGACAGGTTGGTTTTAGAATGACCAAAACGCTGGCACTGGAAACACCTGAGAGGATTAGGAATGTACGGACGGACAGAACAACGTAAATAACCTGCAGTGATAAACTGTGGCAAGTCAGGACACGCGAACGTGAGGATCAGATGTTTGGTATTAACAACCTGACCATCACGTCGAATAGTGATTCTTCTGACCGCACAAACTTTTTGATCTTGAAGGCCTTCCAGAATTTCTTGTTCTGGTACATTGTACAAATCGGATTGCGAAATCACACCACGAGAAAATTAAGATTGGCATGAGGCAAGACAGTGATTGGTATGTTGGCCAACATTTGCAGGGCCAAGAGCTGTTCGGCTTGCTTAGTTGTGCTAATTTCAACCAGCAAATCACCTGAACGCATTTTGCTGACTGCTTTAACCGATCCAACGGTGGCAGATAGTCCTTTCTGAATAAGAAATGGAGAGACGGATGAAAAGGTATCACCCTCAGTTCGATGAATAACAAAAAAATTTAGCGTGATGTAGGTTTTTAAAGACATTTGTTGCTTCAATGAAGAGAAGTTTTGCTCTTTTAAGGGAGCTCCTGGCCGTTTGGGAGGCCATCCACTATGAGTGTAGCCATAGAGTTAAAGTTTTAAATTCCAGCCCCGGCGGCACCACCCACCATGGAGCCCAACGAGGGGATGCTTAAAACGTACAAAGTGTACAGAAGCATCAGTGCTAACCGGAACTTATACGCTCACAATACGTCCCTGTGCAGACCACCACCTTTAACGCAGCTGTCAGCAAACGTATCGATCGCTTGATCCCAAGCAGGCGGTAAACCGTCCCACCAGCCGATTGATGCACATGGGACCAAAGTGCACCTCCCGTTTACCTGAAGCAGAGGCCAAAGCAATGTGTTGGCTGCCCTCAATTACCAGGACCCTCCTTTCCAGGGACACGGGTCTCCACGCACGGCAAACACATGGGTGATTCATCCCCAATAGAAGCTAAAAGCATCAGAGTGGCTCAAGCTTCTGAAGGGGAGCCCTCGCTTCAGAATCACAACGAGGGGAAGAAAAACAGGAAAAGGATAAAAGTGTAGAGAAGAAGAAAAAGGAAAGAGGAAAAGATCACTAGGGTACCTCGGGAGCGTGAAACCCGCACTCACCTAAAGAAGGTGAGCCCCCTGAGAATAGTATTGGAATCCGCAGAACTAATCACTAGCCGATTGACAGGGAGCGGGCTCACTCCTGCCTCCCGTCTACAGCGAAGCGTGGGCCAAAGGGCACGCAATCCCAGGACACCATTTTCCTCCTTACGGGATGCCGCACACGGCAAACATGCGGGTCGGGAAACCAACAGTGTTAGTCAAAAACAAATAAAGCAACACAAATCAAAGATTAAAAGAAAAAAGAAATATACGAAAAACAAACTAAATGAATGGAACACAAGATGTAAATCAAAATATGTTAATAAAAAATAGGAAGTTTTTTCAGTGGAAAAAACTAAATTCGAACAATGTTCATTAAATAAAATTGGTCTGTGGTCTTGACCGGAAAGAAGAAAAGGGAAATTTGAATGGCAAGAAAAAGGGCCGAAAATAGAAAGATCACTAGGGTTCCCCGGGTTCGTGAAGCCCGTGTTTACCAAAGACAGTAAACCCCTAGGGAAAAGGAAAAGATCACTAGGGCACCTCGGGAGCGTGAAACCCGTACTCACCTAAAGAAGGTGAGCCCCCTGAGGGGCGCGACCTTCGGGGAGCGAAATTAGTCGCACCGCAGACTGCCACACACCTCCTACCGCGTCAGCGGATTTCAGGCTATTATCGACTTGGCGGTGTTCAAGCACATTCCTTTCAACCATAGTGTCAGAGTTATTAACGATCTCAGCTCTGATCACTACCCCGTAATTCTTGAAATAAATTTAATTACTTCAATTATTAAAAATCCAGAGCAACTTTCAACTAATTGGTTTAATTTTAAATTTGCTCTTAATAAGAAACCCCTCCCCACTGTTGAGTTCACCAGCAATGATAATATTGAGTTAGCTATTTCTGAACTCAATCAAAATTTCACTGAGGCTTTCGTTGAGGCCTCAAAACCAAAATTTAATAATGCTCCGAAAATCCTCTCCCCCGAGATTAAATTCAAAATTCATCAACGAAACAGGTTACGGAAATTTTGGCAAAGAACTAGGTGTCCTAGTATTTATTCTCAATTCCGTACCCTCAGTCGTGAGATAGCAAAGGATATCCAAGCATATTCCCGCGTCCAGTGGGAAAAGCACATAGAGGCGTTATCGCCCGTTGACAACACTCTTTGGAGGAAATCCTCATTTTTACGTAAGCCTTTTCAATCCATCCCCCCCTTGAAAGGGGCACTTGGCAGTATCGCGATAACCCCTATTGAAAAGGCGGAGGTTATCGCAGACAGTTTGCAAGAACAGTTCGAACCCAACCACGTCGCTGGTCGAGAACTTTTCGACCAACGCATACACGATGAAGTTACTAACTTCATCAATACCCCACACGTTCAAGAAATTGAACCGACCACTCCAACGGAAGTCTTATCTTACGTACAGAGACTCAAGCCAAGGAAATCCCCCGGACTTGATCAGATTTCTAATCGTATGATTAAAAACCTCCCCCTTAAATTCCTTCTATTTATCACTCTGCTGATAAATCAACTTTTTAAAAATAATTATTTCCCAAATTCATGGAAAACTGCCGTGGTCATTCCTATCCTAAAGCCGGATAAAGATTCGGCTTTACCCTCTAACTACCGTCCAATCTCATTACTTTCTTGTTTGAGCAAAGTATACGAGTTCGTGCTTTTGCAACGTCTGAATCAACACTGCGCTGCTTTTAATTTTATTATTCCTCAGCAGTGCGGTTTTCGACCCAAGTGCTCGACAGTTCATCAACTGCTCAGAGTAACGGAGTTGATTCACAGTGGCTTTGCCAAGCACGAGGCCACGGGTATACTTTTTCTGGACATAGCCAAAGCCTTCGATAAAATTTGGCATGATGGCTTACTAATCAAGCTCATACGACTTGACTTTCCTCCCCCTGATCAAGTCCATTCATATTTTTCTCTCCGATCGTTCTTTCCGAGTGAGTAGATAAAACGCTCTCCTCGCCTCGACCAATCAGAAGCGGCCTTCCGCAAGGAAGTTTAAGTTCGCCTCTGTTATTTACTCTGTACGTAAATGATATGCCGCAAACTGATCTATCGCATTTAGCAATGTTTGCCGATGATACTGCAATTATCACACAGAATAAGAGATTTTCCGTTGTGATCTCTAATCTGCAACATTACATATCCTTGCTAGAACTCTGGCTTACAGACTGGAAAATAAAAGTTAATGCCAGTAAAAGTGCTTGCCTCATGTTTACGAGTAGACCCCGACTACCAGTCGGTTTAACTCCCGTCCAAATTTTTGGCCAACCCGTCCCCTGGGTACGTGTTGCAAAGTACCTAGGGTTGTTTTTAGACGCAAAATTAACTTTTGCCCACCACATAGAACAGACTCGCAAAAAAGCGCAGGCTGTTCATGCCGTTCTCAAACGGCTTATCTCCCGAAGGAGTAAACTTGCGATCCGGCATAAGGTTTTGCTCTATAAATCTATAATCCGACCGGTCATGTCGTACGGATCACAAATTTGGGGATCCGCCGGCATGTGCCATTTAAAAAGCTACACACGCTGACGAACTCATTTTGAGACAAATCGTTAATGCTCCTTGGTTCGTACGCAATGAAGTCATTTATCGTGATTTAAAAATTAAACCATTTTTACCTCATATAAAGAACCTTTCTAAAAGGTTCTTCGATAAACTCTTCCTTCTGTTCCCAATGAGTTAATTAGAAACCAGCCTGCATACGATCCCGCAGTGCCATCGTCTCAAAAACGCCCCAGAGCGCTTCTAGAGCACGATTTTATAAATTTCCCCCAAGCCAAAAGGCTTAGGGTTTAAATTTTTGATCATTGGGAACTTATTTTAAATTTTAAATAACTTAATATTTAACTTAAACTTCCTACTTAAAGATAAATACTCTCATTCTAGCAAGTAATTCCTAGCTCCGCGCCGAGAGTCGCGGGATTAACGTTTTTCCGAAGCAGCGATCACCGCGGTCGGAATCCAGGAGGTGACCTCATTGGATTCAATTGTGCGGTGTTCACGCTTCAGCTTTCTTTTCGGCCACCAGATGGAGGCACGATTCTGTACTATCTAGAGCTCTCTTAAAATTCGTTTCACGTCCAGCAATCATTAATTAAATCGTTCCTTCGAACGACCGCTTATATTTTTGAGAACTGGACATTCCATATCTACATCTATCAATTATTATTCATGATTGTATCACATATATGACTTCATTGCGTTATTATTTTTCCTAAAACCGATGTTTCATATTTCTATCTTTTTTAGTCCTACCCCCTTTATCCCGGCAAAGTGCAAGTTGGTTCATTTAAATTTTTATTCAAAATTTGTATTCTCCCCCCTATTTTTGCATGAGATCTTTTGAATTTAAATTCAAGATCTCCTTGTCTCGGGTCGTTTATTTTCGGATAGACCCAATCCATTTCCACGCCCACTTCTCTGCGAGCGAACGGCCTCGGCCAATCAGATCGCAGTGGTGCGACTGTTACTTCGGTCGACAGATTCACTCTGTCGCCGTTCCAGCAGAATTGTTCTGCCCATTTTTATTATTTCTTTTAAATTTAATTTTAAGTAAAATCATTATTTCGGCCTTAATTTTAAAATTCTGATGAGGAGGTACGTCCCGTTCCGGGACAGGCACTCCGTAAGTTACATGCCACTTGCCACTTGCTTGCGGAACTGCTAGCGGCAGATGGGTCGTCGCCGACTTTGCCGCGCTGTCCGCTTGCTCGTTGCCTATGATTCCTACGTGACTTGGTAGCCAGCAAAACACGATATCGAAACCCTTGCTGTAGAGTCGACTCGTAATGTCGAGTATTTTACAAACCACTGGATGGCAGCGATCGTTATAGTTTTCAAGCGCTTCTAGTACACTCATGCTGTCAGTATAGATGCAGTATTTACGGGGCATAGTGGAGTCGATTAATTGAAGTCCACAGTTAATGGTGACAGCTTCGGCAGTGAAAACGCTGCAAGAAGTGTCGAGCCTATAACCGTGCATAATATCTTCAATCACAACTACACAGCCAACGTAATCTGCACGTTTCGAACCATCAGTGTAGATGGCCGAATAATGACTATACTGACTGCGGTGGTAGGCGAAGACGCGTTGAAAAACGACAGGCGCTACAGTGGATTTACTGTAAGTGGCAAAAGGATTGATATAATGGAACCGTGGCGTATTCCAAGGTTGGAATAGGAAAAGGTTCCTTTGCTGGATATGCACGTTAGTTAAAGGGGGAAAGGAAAGAAGTCTGTTGCATTTTTAAAGCGATCTTCAAAATAAGAGCTAACCCTTTCGGAATAACTTTTCAGGAGGAAGGTATCCAATTAGAGGGTTAAAAAAGCGCATAAATGGATAATGTTCATGATATTTAGTGTCACTCAGATAAGAATACATACATAAAATTGTTTTAAGGGCAGTCGGAAACCTCTATACCGACAATGTTAAATTGGCTGTTTTCGAGGAACATTTTCTCAAAATCTGTTATATGTACATGCTTGAAATTTTCATATAATTAAAATACACATTTCTCATTATACTGAAATGAGCTTTTAGCTAATTTTGAATTTTTCATAATTTATAAAATATTTTATCAAACATAGTTTACGTTAACCCGTTTTTCACATAAAAAAATTTGTAAAAAATAAATTTGGGGTTTTTTACAAAAGCTCATTTCAGTATATATTAGCCATCATTATAAATATATCATAAAAAATTTACATACCTGTGAACAGTAGTTTCTAAGAAAAGGAACATCGAACATCAAAAATTGACATTTTGAGAAAAATTGATTTTAACGTATAATTACTTTTTAGTTAAAACATGCCAGCTCCATATTCTAAATCATCAGCATTTTTAGTAGCTCATCATCTTCTTTCTTCCTTTTAAGTCTTTTTTTTTTCCTTCCTAACTTCCTTTGTTTTTTGTAAACAATAGTATTTTGCTCGTAACAGCCTCTGTTTGTCGAGGCACTCCATCGCTTGTACCGTGTAATCACCAGGCTCAATACACACTTTTCTCAAAATTTCTAGTTTTGATACATTCCCCATATTAAATGAGGAAACTGCATCATATGTACCCAGTGACAAAACTTCTAATTGTACAAATGTTTTCTTCGGTACACGAGACCATATTACATTATTTACACTTTCGTTAGGATTTTGCGTACCTCCATGTAAACACTTTTTAGCAATTCTGGATTAGCTAAATCCCTAAAAACAGGTCGCATGGCCTCCACAACATCCACAGGTAAACTATTTTTGTGATGATAAGTCTCCCCCAAGCAATTCTGCTTTTTAAATTTGCACCACGTATCTGAATCAGAGGGACAAAATCCATGCTGAGGTTTTTCATCGGTTGATAGCTTGTGTAAAAATATTGCCCATATGGCTTGTTGCATGTCCTTCACGCTAGACAAATTTCTGCGGATAGCTAGACCATAATATGCTTGCAGACGGTCGATTTCTGCCTCTGTCAATCTATTTCTTCCGCATAAAGGCTTTCCGTCAGAAAGTTTTTGTCCTCTCATCTTAGTTTTCAAGCGTCGAAGACGTGTCCCCATTCTTTTCATAACATGACCTATGCATTCTAATTTCTCGACAGAGCAATGGTCACCATATACTTTGTTCTCGACAATAGAAGTAAACGCTTTGGAGTCTCCATCTCCTAAATATTTTGTGTACCGAACATTGTAGAGAGACTGGGAACGCTGAAAAATGGATAGAGCTCCAGCTACTTCCATCTTACCGCTGTAGCCTTCAAAATTTCTCTTACAATTTTGAAGATGCTTGGTTTTGTTCGGACAAATACAATGTTTTGAAAAAACTTCGACATCTATAACTTTGCCGGTATCAACACTTGTGACTGTCACCAAGCCATTCTTCGAAGAAAAACCACGCTTCTGCCAGCTACCATCAACAGCAACAGCAAGGTCCCTTTTTCCATCATTTTCATCAACGGCTTCACGAACAGCTTCTGCCATACTGTGTTCACAGGTTTCTCTTGTTGCCTGCAGTAAAATGTGGTTGTACTTTGAGAATTTTGTGGGTGGCGGGGAAGATTCATGATACCGCAAAACATCCTAGCAGACTCAGCACCTTTACCTATGCATCGCATAGCATACACTAGCCGGGTATTCAGTTCGTAATTCTCAGAACTATCGCATTTCTTGGAGTTAAAAAAAGTATAGTTATATTTACAAGAAGGACATTTTAAGTGAAACTTCACAGCTTCACCACAGTTACTTTCACTGAGGTGCAACCTGAGTCCTGTTTTTTCACACTTTATACATTTTACAGCTTCAAAAAACACACAAGCTAAAGGTTAATGTCCACAATAACATTTCTGAAACCAGAAAAAGCCTCATCCGAATATGAAATATCCATGTTTACAATTTTTCTCTCACTGGCAGATGGTTCAGTTTCATTAGTACAAAGCTTTGCACCATCAGCACAATTTTTTTCATCAGCAGAGTTCTTTGGAACAGTAGAATTGCTTTCACCACAACCATCATTACTTTTATTACATCTTCCTTTATTAAAAACTCCTCTTCGTTTCTTAAATACTTTAGTCGATGCTCTAGGCATAGTAAAATCGATATATTATAGCAATTTTTTTGAAAGTTTAAGCTGAATAATGTTAAAGAATACTTGCGAGTTCAAAATTACAACGCAGTTTTGAAAGTGTAAACAAACACTGATTTGACCGTTAAAAATACAGTGAAGTTTCAAATGGGTTAGGAAATAAAATAATAAAAGGCTCAATTTATACAATAAAAGATAAATGTTTTGATTTATACCAGACGCTCAACTTTTAAGCCAAAACAAAAACTTTGTTTACTTTTACGCTTGTCAAATGGGCGTGGCCCAGTTTCAACGATTATTTAAAGATAGGTTTTTAGGGCTTCTACTTACCCTAGAGGTTAAAGTAAGGTATTTTTAGAAAGGTTAAAATCTGTACTATGTGGAAATGTAAAAATCTCAAATTGTCAAAAAATCAAATTTTACCTTTCCGACTGCCCTTAAGGAAATTTTTGAAAAAGAACATTTTTTTATTTAAATATAATATTTTGGCAAAAAATTAACTTAGAATAACCTTTTTTTCCAAATGTTCTCCTTTTGTGAAAAATGGTTTTATTATAATAATATTTTGCCTGTATATAGCTCAGACCTCTACAGAGGCTCAACTAGAAGTTTTGAAAAATTCACATTATTTTTAGAGTTACCACCAATTGAAATAATTATTCGCACTTTTTTCTTAAAATTGCTCCCCTCTGAAGTCATAAAATATGAATATATAAACCCAATTCTAAGTTATATATCTCAAAATTTCTAGTCGAATAATAAGGAAGACAATATAAAATGAGTTCAGAAAGTGAATATGGGGGGAAATATATAAAAAATAATTATAGTTGGCAGATATTTTTCTCTGAGGTGTATTTTTGCCAAGCTGCAAAACATGACCAATATCCAGGATATGCAATCAATAATGAAAAAGAAAAATATTTTATTTGTCATTCTGAAACATCTAAACAATCTTATTTTATTTTTCTTATATTTTTTGCATAAAATTATGTATGTTTTGGGTATAATATCATCTTTAGATGAGAATGTTATGGGATCATTCCTTCAAAAGAAAAGTGGATTTTGGGCACAATATGTTTGTTTAGTTAAAAACAAACACTACGAATGTAAAATTAAATGTACTATTAGTTCAACCATCTAGACATGGTGCCATTGGTTTACTCCGATATAGTCAAACCTTGTGATTTAATTTTTCTTATTTTTAATCTCAAACTGGTATTACTATAAAATAGAGAATTATTGAACTCTCTGTAAATGTATTAAAATGTTTGTTATGCAAACTGATATTTGTAGCTAATCTGAAATATAGGTGGTATTTGTATATGTATAAAATATGGTTTTGCTTTGCTTCTAATGTAATAGTTTTATGTTTTGTGTTCAACTTTTTAAATTTTTTTTTACTTTTTTATCTTCCTGATGGCGATGAAAAATCTTGAAGACTGTTTCTTCTTTTTTAATGATATTTGCTCATTGGTAAGTATATTTATGTGATCAATGTGTTTTTTGTGACTCTTTAAATGCAGGCTTTCTTTTTTAAATGACACTTTTTGTAAAAAGACTTTATGAAATAAAATAAACATATTAGTTCTTTATTCCTTTGGAAAAGTATCAAGGGAAAAAGTTGGGGAATAGGAAATATATAGAGTATTCTCTGTTTGTACAAAATTTAAAAAATATAGCTTTTTTTACTTTGAAATATATATATATATATATATATATATATATATATATATATATATATATATATATATACATATATATGTGAAGTTGAAGGCACTATTGCAAGCCCCCTTAGCATCTCCCTAGAGAGGGCAATGTCCCCGACGGGGGAAAGGAGAGACGAAGCAAGGAACATCAGAACTAGACAGAATCCGTTTGGACCGCAAGAGAGGCAGACGCGCATCAGCAAAGCAGTAATAACTCTTAAAAAATAATGAAAGCCAATTAGGCTACGACGCGCGTTTAAATGTTTCACTCCATTCATTAATTGTTATTCTCCCTTTTATTTATTCTTGTTTTAAAAATAAACAGATTATTCTGGCAAATCCCAGTTTACGAATTCATCCCAAGTAACAACATAACATTTGGGAGCTCGGCCTCAAATTAAATTAAAATTAAAAACCCCTAGAAAATACAACGAGTCTAGACTGGTGGACCACGCACGCTTCAACGACGAAACCGGCAACGAAAACCACAACGACGAAATCATCAACGGTGAGTCCATTCCAATTTACTCCTTTATTGTTCTGAAGATATTTATTTACGATGGTCTGTCTAGAGGAAATTGCTGCTATTGCGAATATATTAAAGACGGCCCCTGCTTCAACGGTGCGACTTCTGCACAAAATTGTTAATGACGAACCCTACAGTAAATCTTCTAGAAAAGAGTTAAAAAATTCGCGGGTTTCCCACAGAATTACGACATCGAAGCACGAAAGGATAAAATTTTAAAGGACTTTACGAAAACTGAACTTATTACCGTCTGCACTATATTAGGACTGAATTGCGCGGGAAGCGCCAAAGAATTAAGCGAGCATATATTTAAAAATTTATCAGATCTTGCATCTTTAAAAATAATTTTACCGAACAATTGACGGATGACGAAGACGAAGATTCGGCGCCCTTTTCGCTAGAATCTACGAACGACGCGAATAAACAACCCCTCACCCCGCCAATTTATCACTTGCCCTCTCCGCAGGATGTTTTGTTCCCCTCCCTCAAACACAACGAAATCAAAGCCAAAGAGGGAACGAAGAGAATGTATTTTTGTTAAAGGACCTTTTTTCAACTATGAGGTCGTTTACGGGAAATGATAATTACAGCGTTAAAGCTTTTTTCGTGACGTAGAAGAAAACTTTATTTTTATCCCACACATATCTGATTTGCAAAAAATTATTTGTGTTAAACGTTTGCTTCAAGGTCCTGCAAAGACTTTTATCCAAACTCTCCATAACATATTAACGTATAGTTCTCTTAAAGCTGCATTAATTGAAGAATTTGAAGATTTATTTTGTTCTTACGACGTCCACAAGGAAATGCAAAAACGGAAATTACGCCCTACGGAATCTCTATTTGAATATTTTTGGCCATGCGTGAAATTGCTTCAAAAGCACACTTTCGTTTAGACGATCACAGCCTGATTATGTATTGTATAACTGGTATACCTGATTCTAACCATAATAAATTGATATTATATACATGTAAAAGTATTTCAGAATTTAAAGAAAAGTTAAAAATATATGAAAAAGTTTTTATGCAAAATAATTCTTATAGTATTGATATTAAAAATAAGCGTACAAATGTCAAGCAGTATGATTTTCCTACATCTAATAAAAATATGTGTTCTGATAATAAATTTCATAATAAAGATGAATTTAATGATGCTACTGCTAATAAGAGTAATGTACGTATACGTTGTTATAATTGTGGATTATTTAATCATACTTCTCATGAATGTTACCATAAAAATAAAGGTTTAAAATGTTTTAATTGTAACCAATTTGGTCATAAAAGCTCTCAGTGTGTATTTAAAAAACCTGACGTTAAACATGAACTTGTTAATGAGGTTTTTAGTGAAGTTGTTAATGAAATCAATTCCTCATCAGAAATGCGTAAAACTGTTAAAATTAATGGATATGATTTTGATGCTCTTATTGATACGGGTAGTACTATTACTTTAATACGCGAAAGTGTTCATCAAATTCTTGGAAGACCGACGTTAAATCCTACGAAAATAAATTTAACTTCTTTCGGCAAGAGTGAAATTAAAACCTTTGGATCTTTTAAATCCACTATTGATATTGAAGATAACAAATTTATGACGGACATTTATGTTATTGACAATTTGCAAACAACTATTGATGTAATTATTGGAACTGATGTTTTAAAACAAACTGAATTTAAAATTACTGCAAATGGTATAGAATTAATACCTAAGAAAAAGGATCACTTAATTAATTTAATTAATGTATCTAAGGCACATAACCAATCGGAATTAAAAGATAATGCCCTAGAAGTATTACAACTAAAATTAAAAAATGCAGAAGATAAATGTAAAAATTTAGAAATGCACGTATCTAATACATCTACATTATCATTAGAAAAAACGGCGTTATTAGATAAATTGCATGAATTAGAAGAATCAAATTTAGAAAAGGTTGACAAGTTAGTTAAACTTGAAGAAAAGTACGAGATCTTACAAGAAACACTTAAAATTACAGAACGGCGACTTGTTGAGAAAGAAATTGAATGTGCATCGTTAACAGAAAAAATACTCATCGTAAACACACAAACGGAATCAAACGATCATCCTAAAACATCAATGTCAACTAAAGAACGAGAAATTAAGCCTAACAAGCGCAAAACTAAGAAGTCAAAGTCTAGTGGAAGAAATGCTAACAAAACAAGTGATAGTGATGAGAATCAAGCCCTTGCCAAAGAGAAAAATGTTTTGCTTAGACAGATTGATTTCCTTAACTCCATTATTTTGGATACGAAGTTGAAAGAGCCAAACAAGAGTAAAGCACAGTTCTTTAAAAAACGCAGACAACTACACAAATATAAAAAACACGAATCAGTAAGAACCCAGTACGGAACACAACTCAAATTACGATCCAAGTTCTGCGAACCCTACCTAATTAAGACCGTCAAACCCCATGACAGAAATGAAGTTAAAAATGTTGGTCAACACGAAGGTCCTCATCTTACATCCACAGCTGTCGATTTCATGAAGAGGTGGTCAACCGCTGATGCCTGACGATTTTACGACTGCAATTTGAGTAACCCCACAGTGACTCTCTGTGAATAGAACTTTGAATAACGAACTGAACTTTTTCTCTTTCCCTTTTTATAGCTTTTTTTTTGAATAGCTGTGAGCAGCAATGATGAACTACTTCCAGAAAAACAACACCTGTGTGAAGTACTGGAAAGCATCGCACTTGTTATTTTTTTTTCTTTTCACTGTTTACAATTTTTTGTTTTATAGGTTTGCTTTACATTTTGGAATATCTTTCGCTGTGGTCAGCTCATTTTTAGGATGGCCGACTGTGAAGTTGAAGGCACTATTGCAAGCCCCCTTAGCATCCCCCTAGAGAGGGCAATGTCCCCGACGGGGGAAAGGAGAGACGAAGCAAGGAACATCAGAACTAGACAGAATCCGTTTGGACCGCAAGAGAGGCAGACGCGCATCAGCAAAGCAGTAATAACTCTTAAAAAATAATGAAAGCCAATTAGGCTACGACGCGCGTTTAAATGTTTCACTCCATTCATTAATTGTTATTCTCCTTTTATTTATTCTTGTTTTAAAAATAAACAGATTATTCTGGCAAATCCCAGTTTACGAATTCATCCCAAGTAACAACATAACATATATATATATATACATGCTTGCTGAAATATAATTCTGTTCTTCAGTGTACATGACAAACTAATATGAAAAGCATGTTTCAGGCCTTTTGAAAAATAACACCTAAATAGATGCCTGTGGTTAGTAAGTGTCATAGGAATTCTTTTTTTAGTAAAAACAATAGTAATTATCTAGTTAAGAAATATAATTATTAGTTGTAAACATAAATTTGTTCAAATGCCAAAAAAGATAATTTTGAAGTAGGAATTTCACAAAAATGATAATTAGGCATATTGTAAGTTAATTTAAATACAATCCATTACTATCTGAAACAGTATAAAAATCATACAAAACCTCTTTAAAGAAATATTTTAATCCATAAGTAAGTAGATTGGAAGTACGTTCCAGCATCTTTTAGGATATTACTATTCACATGAAACAAGCCCGCATTCTGATTATTTCATACTTCATTCATTACTTCTGTTGTCCTTTAGAGCTAGAGGTGTTTCATCAAAATATTAAATCATATTTAAAAAGCTTAATAGAAGTTGCAGTTTTTATTTCCAGCAGTTTCAATCACTTCAAGTTAAGACAATAATACTGTATTTTTTTCATTGGTAAAAAACTTAAAATTTCTTTTTTTTTTAAAGTTTGAAATGTGGTGATTTTTCATTCTATTCACCAGACTTAAAATTTCATTAGTTTTTTGGAAATTATTCTTAAAATGCATAGCTCATATTTTTGTAAGTATGCAAATTTGTAATATTTGTTTGAAATTTTATAGGGAAATAAGTGCCAATACAGGCACTGCACGGCGGCAAAAGCAAGAGACATTGTTTGTCCTTTGTGGCCTAAGGGAATGTGCGCAAATCCTAGTTGCCCTTTAGGCATAGGAATATTAAAGTAAGATATTTTTTATTTTAAAATTACTCAATTTGATTTAATATTTTCTTATTAATTTAACTAAGGTTTATTTTTCTTTTTATAGTTGCAGAAAAATCCTCCCTGTATTTATGAAAATAGACCAGGGGGGTGCAGAAGATCTAATTGTCATTTTCTGCACAGAAAAATAAATAATTTCAAACGTAAGTTTAATTCTTTCGGTTTCTGTTTATTTTCTATTGTTTATATTTCTGTGATCTATTTTGATTGTACATGAAATTTATCATTTTACTGTGTCAGTGGCGCACACAGGAATTTTTCAAGGTTGGGGATATCTAGGGTTGAAAGTCTACCATTCTCAAATCAAGTTCCAATACGCTGTCCAACAAATTCTTTTGATTTTATCAGTTTTCAGGAACAAAAAACAGTAAAATATTAATTATTGAATAAATAATTAGCATTAATTAATAAAATTAATTATTAATAAATATTTTATTAAATTTTACATACTATATACATAGGATTATGATCAATTGAAAAAAAATCAAGGGCTTTGGGGGGGATTCTGTATGGACCCCTCTCAGTGTGCACTACTGTACTGTAGTCATTTGAGTTTACATGGGAAATGTTATAAATCCCGGCATTTCATGAATTCACATAATGCAAGTTTTATTCAGATAAGACAAGTTATAAATTTTCACACATCTGCTTTTTTAAGGACTAATCTGTCAACAATTTTTGAATTTGGTTTAGATTTGCAATCTTGTGAAATGATCTTTTTGTGTATATACCACTAGAAAAGGCTTTTTTGTGTTCATAAAATTTTGATAGGATTTTTAAATTATAAATATTACAATTTGGTCTACATTTAATGCAGTTATTTAAGAATTTATAACTTTCTTCTTTTGATGTTGCATCAGGAACGAATCTTAATTTTGTTAACCTTATTAACTTTTCCTAATCATTTATTTTGTTCCATATGTGCTCTGCAACTTGAATGTATGTTGAAGGTATATTTTTTTCATAGATTCAAGTATCATCTGATCTGCGAACCACACCTTAGTTAACCTTCCAAGCGGTTAACACGGGAAATTCCGTCATAGTAAAGATGCTTCGAAAATGAACTGCACGGGTTTTTTTGCTTTCAAGTAACATTTTCAAAAGCGGTTGAGCCGTACTTTTCTGAAATCCTTTCCCCCTTTTAAAGATTTAACATCTTGAAAGATAATTAGGGACGGTGGAAGCAACACAGCAGGACACTGATAGGAAGTTTTATGGCTCGCAGGAAACCCCGTATTTTGACCCTGGGGCAATCGTAAAAAATCCGGGGGAAATTTCTTTAGACCCCAGGAAGTGTTTATTTGTTACCTCGCATTTTAAAAGTTTTGAGTGAGTGAGTGAAATTTGGGGTTATTGGCGCAAGAGCCAAAATTGAATAAACTGCGCCACACGTTTGTTAAAATTATAAAAACATGGTAAAAATACACAGAAAAAACACAAGGACATAAAAAGAATTATATATGTGCATGCCAGCATGCACATATATAAAAAATAAAGTTAAAGTTAAAACATTTTAAAAAGTCAAATTAAATATAAAAAAACAATTTTCTTTATAAAAGCAAATAGATTTTGGTGGGGAGATTCCCCCACCAAGTCAGATAAGGTTAAAATAGATGTATGAAAAAAGGTGATGCGATGACGGTTAAAAACTGGACAATCGATTAAAATGTGACGAACAGTGTAAGAGACATTGCATGAAGGACATTCAGGAGCGCGTTCTCCAAATAACAAATGCCTGTGAGTGAAGCGAGTATGACCAATGCGAAGACGAGTCAATTTGACATCAGTTCTTCGCATTGGCATCACAGACCATGCTCCTATGACAGGTTTCACAGAGTGCAGTTTGTTATCCAACTGCTGACTCCATGATTCCTGCCAGATCTTAAAAAATATGATGCAAAGATGACGCGCTTCATATCGATAGCGGAACCGCGAGCGGCAGATGGGTCGTCGCCGACTTTGCCGCGCTGTCCGCTTGCTCGTTGCCTATGATTCCTACGTGACTGGGTAGCCAGCAAAAACACGATATCGAAACCCTTGCTGTAGAGTCTACCTCGTAATGTCGAGTATGGTACATACCACTGGATGGCAGCGATCATTGGTAGTTTTCAAGCGCTTCGAGTACACTCATGCTGTCAGTATAGATGCAGTATTTATGGGGCATAGTGGAGTCGATTAATTGAAGTGCACGGTAAATGGCGACAGCTTCGGCAGTGAAATGCTGCAAGAAGTGTCGAGCCTATAACCGTGCATAATATCTTCAATCACGACTCCACAGCCAACGTAATCTGCACGTTTCGAACCATCAGTGTAGATGGCCGAATAACGGACTATACTGACTGCGGTGTGTAGGCGAAGACGCGTTGAAAGACGACAGGCGCTACAGTGGATTTACTGTAAGTGGCAAAAGGGTTGATATAAAAGGAACCGTGGCGTATTCCAAGGTTGGAATAGAAAAAGGTTCCTTTGCTGGATACGCACGTTAGGTAGGTCGAGTTCAGAAATATGAAGCTTCATCCTATCCATAAACAGCCGGATGTTAGACGGCCGTGCATCATAAAGTCTCTTCATGCTGGTACTCATATACACATTCTGCAGAGGATGTGAAGGCACGGATAAGATCTTAAAATAATACGCAAGAGACAGCTTCCTCCGTCGAAGATCTAGAGGAAGCTGATGACAGTTAACAGAGACTCTGCACCGGTGATGTGCGAAACGCACCTGAGCAGATTCTCAATGCCATATGGTGGACAGGGTCAAAGTTTTTCAGAGTGAGTTGCACGCTGAGCTGTATACAACACATCCGGGTAGTCGATGCGAGAGAGTACGATTGCCTGATACACTGGAGTAATGATGTGTTCGATCCGCTCCCCCAAGAGGTGTTTGACAACACCTTCAAGAGGTTTAGAGACTTTTCACACCTCTTCCGCAATTGTAAAATATGCGGAAGGAAAGTGAGCCGGCGGTCGAAAATTACTCCGAGGAATCGTACGTCGGGAACTACGGGAATTGGTATATCACGGATGCGTATTTCGGGGTCGGGATGAATACTTCCCGTTTGCGGCAAAAGTGCACGCAGCAACTCTGCTCGCCGAAATATTCCGCGACCGTTGGTGTCGCACCACTTTAAAATGTTGTTGACGGCAGCTTGCAACTGTCGTTCAATCATGCGCATGTCCGAGTGAGCGTGAGCAGCAAGTGCTTGGTTTAATGGGCACAAGAGCCAAAATTGGCTATGCTGCGCCAAACATTTGTTTAGAAACTAATGATTTTAATATATCCCATAAAACATTTTGACACTACACTTTAAAAAAAAAATTAAAATACAAATTACTTAAAACCGTCTTCAATGATACAAAGAAACAA
>BMAU01006840.1:0-14497 GCA_019973935.1 Trichonephila clavipes
ATCAATAACTCGAAATTATCTATCTCCTTCAAATAACCATGTCAAATAATCCGCATGATCATGAATTCCACAATTAAATATCTCCTTCAAAGAACCATCTCAAATATTCCACATAATCCTGAACTCCACAAAAGTAGAAGAGTCCATCAGTCTCTATTCTGAACGCAAAAGTAAAAAAATAAACACACTTTTGATACAATTGTACATCTAAAAAATACTGCGAAAAAACAATATATAACGTATAAATGATCATAATAAAAAACATTGAAGTCAGCTTTTAACATAATGGTACATAGTAAAGAAATTCTTAAATATTTTACAGTTGGACAAAGATTATTATTGGGTGACTCAAAATCTCATCTAAATTAAGCGAATGAGATAGAGAAAAGAAACACAGTTCACAGCACCAAATGGTGCAAAGAAAAAAAAATCGACGACTGGTCACGGCACCAAATGATGCGACGCTATTTTAACTTCTTCATTTTCTAAATTGTGGACCCAGTTTTCTAATTTCACGTCGCATCATAACCATAGTTAAAATAAACTAGAGTACATAAATTAACAGTAAAATAAACAAAAATCAATAATTTAACAGAACGAACTTTTTACGTTTAAGATAAATTTATTTGAAGCACACGCATATAGAAATTTACTTTTACAACAAGAAGATCAAAATAATTAACTTAGCTTGAGAAGGGGAGAGTGCTGGGGGATCGACATGGTTGACGCCCGGAATCTCGGAGTACGGTTCTTCTGTAGCTCTGGAATCGGATCTCTCTGTCTAAAATCGGGTGCGTGCCGTTTTTATTCAGCACCTCGTCACCCAAAAATCCTAGAGCTGGAATCTTTGTCTTGTCTAATATAATTTCTCTGATTGGTCCCGAGGCCGTTGCAGTGTTACACCATCTCAAAATTTATGGGTTTGGTAAACTTTTTAACGCAGGGACTTTTTTGACACACCCCACCAAAAGGAGTTTTACCACATCCGGTCAGGGGGGACTCGTATAAAAATTCCAAGCCATTTCAGGGGCGAATTCTAAGCAGGAACAAATCTGGCCTCCCATCAAAAATTATGTGTTTTGGCGATGCCAGCTGAAACGAAGACGATCCGTGACGGGATATCCTCCTTTGTAGCTATCGACGTCTCATACGCAAGGAATTTCAGGTAGCCACAGCAGAAGAAATTCAAGGGATTAAGGCCCAGAGAGTTAGAAAGCTAAGCAATAGGTCCACCACGTCCAACCTACTTCCTGGGGTACGTAGCAAGCAAATGGTTAAGCTCCACAATTGGAAAACATGCTGGTGTGCAATCGTGCATGAACCACATGATCTGTGTGCAGTAACCAGTATTACCTGTAACAACCCCGAGAGGGCGTGCTGTAGGTAAACAAGGTATTTTGGACCATTTAGAGAATTGGGCAGTATAGGTATATCCCTGATTTGTTTGGCTGTTTCTGGCTCATCGTCCTACTGACACCTACTATTATTGTGACTTTATGTCCTACGGTGATTTGTCATCTCCATGTTCTGCCTACTATCATTCATCTCAACTTAATGGACGAATTTAGCAACAAACTGTATAAGAATCCAATGAAATCGTACAAATCGCAGTTTTTATCAAACTTGTGTTACTCCTTGCTGAATATTATTATTGCGAAAAAACTCACTAAAGTATTTTTTTTTTATTCATATAAATACCATTTTCTAATAATTGCGAAATTATATTTTATAACATCAACCCCAAGTTCTTGATAAGCATGAAAGTAGACTATTTAACATTTATAACTTGTTTAAAATTTCATAACTAAAGCCGCATGTTTACAAACATGATGAAACTACCTAATGAAATAAAAGTTAGCTTTTAAGTTATGCTTATTATATAGCATACAAATTTAAGCACAAAATAAACGCTCAAGATAAACTATGCCAACACATTAGTTTAAATTGATTATAACATAACGGAGTTAAAGTGCATTACAAAAACATGTAATGATATCGTTTCGTTTAAAGTGCCGCATATATTAAGCGGAATAAATTCTCTAAAAGATTAAGGCTGCAGTTTCCGCATGATTTGTTTACACAGCACGATTTCTCTTTATTCTTCGCGTGTGCGTGGTAACACCACTAACACATCTCTTTGAGAATCCATTGGATAACAGATTGGTTCTTGTCAGTATCTAAACCTTTATCAACCCTTGCTAAAGTATTCTAACCTCTTAGTCTTTTACGGCACTTCTAAGAGTGGGCTTAACGACTACTTTTCACACCTTTGGTAACAGAAGGTTCAAGTGAGAGGCACGTAGGCTAAATAGTTTGCATTCTGCTTTTATCAAAAAATGTAATTTGTGTACTCTTTGTAAAAGTAAAGTCATTGTGAATAATATTTTTTAAGGAAGAAATTGAAAATCACGTAGATCAGTAAAGCCGTGAAACGTGTTGAATATTGCCATTTTCCTTTCACGAATTGTTTGTAAGTCTTGGCAGTTAAGGTTCTTTTCTTTTGATAATAACACATATACTGTTGAAAAATTCGTATCAAAATTTAATTGCCTTCAAATAATATCGAATGAAATAATTTGTAGAAATAATTTTTTTAAGAATACTTAGCATGAAAAAGTCTTACGATCAGCAATTCACTGCATAGCAAACGATATTATTCTTCTGAAATGTTGCGAATTGGGTTGACAGTTCTGTAAGTATTTTGCCATTGGAATATAATTCTTTTGAAAACACGCAGATAAATTTTATGAAAGAGCTATTAAAGGACTTAATTATATATGGAAATTAGACCTTTTTTAACCTATTTACAATTTCAAGGTAGGGGGAGTACATTCTGGAATATGATCATTTTTAGATATTTTTCTATATTTTCCCATTAATTAATAAAATTGTGTCTTTTAAATTGATCTACCAAATGTTTTTCATTTAAAATTTTTAATTTTCCTTATAAATCCTACATAAGTAAGACATTCTGCTTTACTGTTACTTAGATGATTTCGTGAGGAAAAGGCATAGTATTCAAAAAATTATTTAGTGTTCAGTTTTTATTAAAAGAAATTAGCATTTTTATTAAAACAATAACTAGAAGTTTGTAATGTACAAAAGTAAATAGGCAGCAAAATCAGGCTGTTGTAAGAAAATAATAAAAATGTAGTGTTTTTGCTCCGGAAAAAAAAGAAAACATTTTTGCAATGTACCTGTTTTTTAACTAAGGAATCTTACTATGTTCGGAATCGTGATTTTAGTAAACCGTATAAATGTATATTTTTATGTTAATTGACTCTTAAATTAGATTATATTTATATAGAGAAATTTGTTTTAAGAATATTATCACAGTAAAAACTATTTAAACAGAATTTTTTCACAAAAAGGAGGAAAAATGACAGATTTCTTTTTAAACATTCTCATTTTATGGAAATTTCTTTGATAATATGTATTTCCTATTTATAGCTAAGAGTAAGGCCTGAAGTAAAATTTTTGAAAAATTCATTAATTTCAAAGTTACTATCAATTGAAATAATAACCTGTGTTTTTTTTGTTAAAATTTCTCCACTTTCATATATTAAAATAGGATTTAATTCACTTTTAAATATTATATTTCAAAAATCCTAGTTCAGGCTCTGTACTCAGAAGTCTTAACTATACATACGCAAAATATTATTGCAGAAGCATTTTTCATAAAGGTGAAACATTTTGAAAATGTCATTCATTTTTCCATTTTATTGCCAAAAAATTGTGTTAAAATAGCTTTTCCCTGCAATAATATTCTTAAAAAAATTTATATTCTTTCAAATGACACTAAATATCAAATAAATTATTCATTTCTATGATTTTTTTCAAAATCCTGGTTTAGAATGTAGTCAGATGCTTTTTGCAAATTATATTAGTTTTAAAAAAAATTCTTACTATCATTAAAATGCATATTATTGATTCAGCTATGTAATTCAGATTCACTCCTGATCTACCATCTTCTAATATTAATAAAAATATAAAAGCTACATTATATAAATGAGAGACAATACTCTATTACACTTACAATAAATATTTTCAAACAATAGTATATGGAAAAAAACTTTCATTTTCGAAATCCTTCTTTTACATATATTGTCAAATTCTTAATGATATTCCTATTTTGTATATATTGTTAAAATGCTGTTTATATTATTGGTGCATTTATTTTAAGGTATAATGTAATTAAAAATTATATATATATATATATATATATATATATATATATATATATATATATATATATATGTTTCGCTTTAAAAATACAATTTATGGAATTCGGAATATAAATTGGGTTAATTTTTATGTATTACTTAAATAATTTATTCAGCTTCTTTTTTGCTGTCTATAATCATATAATATTTATATTTAATCATTATTTAATTCGAATTCAATGTCTCACAATGTTCTCTCACATTGAACTTCAAATACTTCTGAGCCCTTTAAATCTTTCTCCAGACTATAGCCAATAACCCTTGAAACAGTCCTGAGAAGCGAAAGAAATTCTATAAAATTCAATTTAAAAAGTTTCGATAAGATAAAAGCGCACTCTTATCTTATCGAAAAAGGCACTTTTGCATTTCCTTTTTTGTTTCATTTTAATATTCCATCAAGTACTTATATTATTCTTGAATATGCAAAAAAGCACTTTCCATTTTGATTTAAAACTTTTCAATGCCGAATGCGTGTTATCCAAAAGATTCATTAAATGATACTCGAAATCTGAAATGTAATGTCTTCTAAATTAATTATTACACTTAACAAGTTTGGATTCTTCAACTTCATTTTAAATACCTAAGTTTCCGTTAATCTAACCTCTGTTTATTCTGTTTAAAAGCTTTTTAAATATCATAGCACGAAATTTTTAAATAGCAGTTGTATAACATTTCGGATAAGAATAATGAAAATAAAAGTATACTTTTATTTTATTCTTTTTTAAATTGATTTATATATTAAATTATTTTATTGTTTTAATTACATCATTTAAGGTGAAAAAATGGTGAATCTGTAGATTTAAATTCCACCATCTTACCTAGGGTTATCATTACATGTTACTTGAAAAGTGTATGCAACTTTTTTTTTAAATAAAATGTACAGCTACATGTTAATTTATATACAGATATATTTTAATAGTGCTGCATGTAAAATAAATACATGTATGTAGCGCCTTTAAAATATATATATATTAATATCTCTCTCTCTTTTTCCTTTAAAGTTTTTGAATAGTTATAAATGATGCTATTTTGTAAATTTTTGTTAGGTACCTTATGAAAAAGTTCAAACTGTAAGAATGTAGATTTTAAATTCCAGCAGAGTAATTTGAAAAAAAAATCATTTCTAATTTTATATTGTTGCTTCAAGTATAATTGTAAGACGGGTTTTAATTCATACGGAACCAATGCTTATTTGCTTAAAGTGAATTTTAGGGAACAATATAGAGATCGAAATATTTTGATAAAATGCTTTTCTAATCTGCACAGATCCTGTTGATTAAAAAAGGATTAAACTTTGTGTTACAGACATAATATTATTATTATTATTTTTAAATTTTAATTTATTTATTATTGTTGTTGTTATTTTTTTGCTAAAAGAGGTGAAAATATCTTTAGTTATTAAAGAAAAAGCCGTTTTCACTATTGAAGGTGGAGCGTTTTCAAGCTATTTACCTCTCTGATTGTATGACAGTTACGTAACAGCTTGGAAATTATAATTTCATAAGCTAATACATATGGGATTAACTATCATCATAAGAGTAAATACTAGTACGTATCTGTTTAATTTAGTTTGCATGGGCATAAAACAAATCGAAATCGTCAAAAAAAATTATAGTAGTGTGTAGTCTTTTTAGTTTAATGTGTCAGTTTCATTTGAATCAATGTGTAATTTTTTAGCTGCGCAATGTACTTTATGATTAATTTGTAAGAATACTAAGTTAAGAATAAGTTTAATTTTTTCCAGTAACCCCATGGCCTTTTCATATATAAAATTATATGCAAAAATTAACACCGATCTAAGCGGGTAGGTTCACGAATCAGGATTTGTATCTCAGTAATGTTAAAAATAGGTATTTTTAAGACTTACTTATTATTTTTCGGGCCATAATACATACTTTAATCAGAGCTTTTATGGATATGATGTCTCTAGTTATTTTTTAAAAAATTATTTTTTGCACATATCTGGGTTTTTTTTTCAAAAACAGTGAAATTTCATTATGTTTAATGCTGTAAATTATGTGTCAGAATAAGTTTTTTTTAAAAAATTCCCTTGATTAAAGTATGTATTAGAGTGTAATTATTAAATATGCAAAGTTATAAGCTGTTAAATACAGTAGTTTAGAAAAAAATGTTCCTAATATAGTAAAAATGTTAGTTTTGAGAAAAATGGATTTTAGTAAAAGACTTGCATGTAATTAATGCATAGCAGCTTCATAGCTTGGGATTTTTCTTTCTTCTGCTAAAGTATCCTCTAATATATATTTCTTATGCCTTTTTTTTTTTCACCCTTGCTTCTTTAGAATTTTGTAAAATTTCATAATTTGCTTTTCGTAGTCTCTCCCGATCAGCTGTTTCCGTTGCTCGAGTTATGTAAAAACCTGGTAATATACATAATGTTGCAAGAGCATGACATTTAATGATATTACCTTAGGAGGAGGCAATATATTCCAGTATGCCAGTTTTTTAATGTGCCCAATTGCACAAAAATGTTTTTCGGTATTCGTGACCATATTATGTAATTTACACTTTCGTTACAGTTTTGTGTCTTACCATGTAAGCATTCGGCAAGGAGGTTATATATATATATATAGTTGTTGATAATTCCCTGTACACACATATTTGATTTAATTGAGTACTTCCGATGGCAAGGTGTTCTTGTGTTTATATATTTCACCTGTTGTAATTGCTCGGTTATATTCACACCAGGTATCTTCGTTTGTTGGGCACAGACCATGTTGTCGATATGCATATGCATTAATAAATGCTTTATGAAAATATGTAGCCCAAATGGCTCGCTTCGTTGAATTAATACTATCGGTACATTGAATTATTACTATTAATACAATCGGTACATTGCATTAATACTATTAATACTATCGGTATTGTTTCTGATAGCCAATCCATAATAACGCTGTAATTTATCAATTTCAGCATCTGTAAGTCTACCGTGATCATCCAAAGTTTTTTGTCACTTAATTTCTTACTTTTCATTTTTAGTTTTAAAGCTTGTAGTCGAGTCTCCATCTATTTCTCGACATAGCCAACACATTCCAGTTTTTCAATACCTGTATCTCCATACGGCTGCATCTCGTTAACTGTTTTATACGCTCTGGCGTCACCATCGCCCAAAAAATTGGGTATATCGCAGACCATGCAAACTTTCAGAGGGTTGGAAAATTTTTCGATGGCTCCTGAAACTTCCATACTTCCACTATTTCCAAAATGATTAGCCTTACAGTTCTCATTATGCATTTTGTTGGGGCACTTACAAAATTTTGATAAAATTGAAGCATCAAGCACTTTGTCGGTATAAAAAAAACTTGTTGCAATGACAGAACCATTCAAAGACATATGCCCATGCTTTTGCCAAGTACCATCAATAGCAACTGTTATATCAGAATGTCCGCTGACATCTTTGGCTTCTTTAGCTACAATTTACATACTCACCGTAGCCATAGTCTCTATGGCTGTATCTAATCCTGATTCATTTTTATTAAATCTTTGTGATGGAGTTGGTAAATTCATAACTCCACACAAAACTTTAGCAGAAGACTTACATTTTAACAATAAATCTCATTGCATGTGAAAGCGTGGTATTGACTTCATAATACTTATACTCTTTTCCATTACATGGAACCATTTATTTTTTAATAATATTTAGAAATGTTTGGCTAAATCCACAAGTTTCACTGGAAACAGAAAATTCTGTTGCCAAGCCTTGAACTTTTCTTAAAAAATTAATTGAAATGCTATTATTTTTGCATTCTTTACATACAACAGATAATTTTATAGCTTTAGAAAATAAAGTCTTATTTATAATTTCATTTATATTTTCATTTTCTCCAAGAAAATTGTTGTAATCCATACAGGATTTCAGCTTCTTGGCTGAAGTAGAAACATTCAAATTGTTAATGAATTCATTTACCTTCGACTGTGAATGCTAACAAGCTGTTCTTCTTTTCTTAAAAATTATATATTTAAAACGTGGTATTGTGGGAAAATATTGTTTAAAAAGTAAAAATTACCAGGAAATATATGGCAAATTTTAAAATATTAGTAAATGTAGCCATAAGAAAAGCTACTTAGTCTTTCAAAATTCAATGCAAACAGCACGTTTCAAATAGTAAACAAGCGTTTGCTCCACTTCATTTCTTCTATTAGACGTTGCCGTTCAAAGTATTTTAAATAATTTTGTAAAAAAAATAGTGAAATTGGGGGCTTACAATGCAGAAAAAAAAATTGTTTACATATGACTGGGCGTGGCAGGTGGACTCTGACAGTGATAAATCATTTTCAAAAAATTATTGAAAATACTTTCACTGCACGTAGAATGATAATTTTTGCACCATTAGAAGCGTAAACCTTCATATTTTATAAAAACGGAAAAAGTGAAAAATGAGTTTTGCGGTCGAAATTCTGAACCTACCCTCTTAATAATTTGTACGAATTATAATTAGTACCTAAAATGCCGATTAAAAAAATTGTGGGATTCGTTCCCCAGTGCCACCGGTTAACACGTCGGCAAGCGTATGTGGTATATTGAGGGGAGGAGGGTAGAAAAGGAATTAGTGAGCAAATCCTCTGAAATAAGTAAATCTTTCTCAAACACTGTCAAAGTCCTTTTATTGCATTCCAAATGCCTTCGGAATACTTTTTTATGGATAGCAGTTCTGAGAAAAGATCGTACTTCGGAAAGACGTATATATACCTCTGGGGCAAATAACACACTGACTGAGCAAGACGTTTATATACGTCGGCGGCACTTAAGAGGTTACACTTGTATTGTAGGTTTAGCATCACGCATAGTATTATTGAATTTAACCCTTAACTTCCCAATTTTTTAAATTTGAATGGAAAAATTATATTAGCTTTTTCTCAAGTAATAATAAAAGGGAAAATATATGTAAAAAAGTTAAGCTGTTTTAAATTAAATTTCAGTCGTTTCATTGCATGAGTGCAAGATTGCGCAGTAGTGCTGCACATTACAAAACTTTTTTTATTAGAGAATTTTATTAATCATAAATTTTTTAAATTTCTTACCCGGGAATTTATTCCGTCAATAAACAAGAAGAAGCATAAACTATAATGGACTCTTTTTATAGCAAAAACACAGTTCTTGAGGCATAAGATATTTTTATAATTGTTGTGATTTCTAGAAAAAATGCACTTCCATCTAGTGACAAAATTAGCATGTATTTCGTGTTGCCGTGATTTTTTTTCTTAGATAAGTGATTTGTAGGTAATTAAAAAAAATATTGATTCTGTTAAATTAAAATAAATCATTTGTTCAGAAATACAACAGTGCGAAGTTAAGGGATAATACATTGTTATTGTATGAAAGGGGAAGGGGGATGAAAATTTTAATTCAATATTGGGTGGCAAGTACTGAAAGTTTCAGAAGCACTGTGCTTTTGTGTCATTTTACATTGTATTGAGTAGTCAGGATCTTGAACTCATGGCTGGTATTGTATAAGTTGAGTGGTACGTTCAATTACCACCGATGACCAATCATGTATCCGGGCTGATACATTTTAAACCTGTCGGAGCTCAAAGTCATTACTTTAATACAACGTGGAAGATGGGATAGCCATGTCCCCTCTCAAGCATCATCATTGCCCTTTGACTGTGGCTCAAAATTATGAGAACTGTCTCCAATATTTAATACATTACCTTAAAAGAGGGAATGAAACATATTACAAAAATCAGTCATTATTTTGAGTATATTTAATGTTTCACTTAAATAGTTCATGTCGATGCAGTTTTATTTTGAGCTATATGAAAAAATTCTGATCTAAAAATTTTGAAGTATTTCAACAATTAAGTAAATATATTGTCATCTTTTAATGTTTAAACAGTTTATTTCACTTTATAATTTGCAGATAGTGCTAAGGCAATTTAAATTGTATTGATAGCTTTGATTGAAATTGTAGTAATTTTTGTAGTCTTTTTAATAAATAGTTTTTTTGTATAAAAGGAAGGCCAGTGAACCCCCTAGTTTAAAATAATGAGGTGCGATGTTATTAGAGAAAATCAAATTAAATTTATAAAGAGAGAATGCTTAATAAGTAGTTATCTTCACGTCTAGAAAAAAACTACAAATAACACCCTTATGTTATGTCTAATTCACTTCGGAATACAAAGTACAATTAATTATTATACATTTTTATGCATTAATATAAATGTTGAGCAAATGAAGGATATTCGTTTTAATTGCTTTTCTTACAATAAATTGTAGAAGAAAACTGTTTAAAGCTTAATTTAAATATATATACTACGCACATACGTATTTTATATAGAAATATTTTTGTATTTATTTCGCCTAGAGAAAGACGAAAAAGTAGTGTATAACTAAATAGTTTAATTACACATTTTAATTGGTTTCAAAATTAATTTATTCGTACACGATTAAAACTACATTTAAATTAATTTAAAACTTGAAAGTTTTCTATTCTGCTTATGCTTATTATCGTTTCGTTTAAATCTGTACTTAAAACAGGAACATCCACTAAAAATTATGACTTAAAATATAAATGAGCCATTTTTATTCCGTAAACGTATAATCTCATAAACGCTTATAATTAATGTTGAGTGTTATGCCTCTATCTAGTGAGAGAGAGAAAATACATTTGGCAGAAATTTCTTATGTTCCAAAAGGTAAGCTCATATATGCTTAAGAAATTATTTTCAAAATATTGAAATATATTTAATTTTAAGAAAACTATAACATAATATCATAAATGGAAACAAAAATAATGAATATTTTAATTATAAGTATCGATAAAAATCAGGGTGACATGATTAATCATTTATGTCTGACACGTTTCCCCAATACAATTTTATTTATTTTATACTTCAAAATTTCTGATTTTTTTTGTATCAATTTTCGTTATCATGAATTTTACTTAGAAAAGATTAAAGTTACTTAAGCTTCCTTTGTTACAATTATTATCTTGTTACCAAGCATCAATAAAATTTTCTCTCTCGAAAACTACTCACGCACACTTTCAAATTCTCTAACAATTAATTTTTATTCTTGCTAAAGAACTAACATTAAGTCTTAAATGTTTTGTATTATTCTTATTACTCATAGAGAATTAAAACAGTTATTTTTACTATTTTGCTTAGATGAAGATCACTTACATGTCAGAGAAAAAAAATAACATAAATAATAATAATAATATGTACATGAAAAAAAGCTTATGATTCATATATTTCAACTAAATTCAACAAGACTAATTTTATTGTTTGAAATATCTAAATTATGTTTTCTTCTGATTCGTAATTCTTTTTATGTGTAAAAATCATCAGCATTGGTAATTTTTGCTGTTTTAAATAACAATATTTTTGTTTAGACGATCATGATTCATTTAATTTCCTTAGTGCCCATAGGCTTAATTAAAAGTTATAAAGCTTGAAAAACTTATCAATAATTTTTACACATTATTCTTTTGTGTGGTTAATTTCTGAGGAATCATGTATTCATACACAAACTCACTATCACTGCTATTTAAATTCTAGATTCTTTAGGACATTACGGAAAAAAGTAATGCGGAAAAAATATGCAAATGTATAAAATATACTTATAAAGAGTATAAATGATAATATAAAAATCAAAATACAAAATTTACTGGCAAAACATTTTGAAAATTATATCATCACAACGTAAGAGATTTTTAAAGATTTCTAGCTTAAGAAAATTAAACTTAGCCTGTCATGTGTTCTGAAAGGGAAATTACTATTTTAATTAGTTTTGGATGATGCTAAGAAAAAAATTCATTTTAGTTTTTAAAACCTCATTATTCATAAACAAAATTTTGAAAATGATAATTTCTCTTTATATCATTACGAAATTTTTCAAAATTTCCTACTGTATGCTGGAAACTTTGGATACAATTACAATAATTACAGTAAAGCATCCATATTACTAACCTCTACATTGCAATTTTTTTATATAGCGAACGTTTTCCTGGATCCAAGAAGATTTCACGATTTTTCTCGCGAAATAACCTCTCAATAGCGAAATGTATTTTCTATATAACGAAACTTTTTTCTTGTGATTTAATTTTTATTCTCCCTGTTTTTAAGGTATTTCTGAACATTTCAAGTTATTCTCTCTTTTAACACATTGTATCATGTTTATAAGTCCGGATTTATTAGGTTCCTAACTCGCCAAGAGCAATAGTATTCTGTGTGTTTCATCCAAGAAGTGCAGCCTTTGACCCCTTTGTCCAGTTCATCAGAAACATTTTATACCTCACATTTTTACTCTCAGTGGAGTTTTCTTGTGTACTTGATCTATTCTACTTTCATTTGTAGTGTTGATTAGTCGTACTGAGAACTTCGTAGCAATGGATAACTAGAAAAATTTAAGAAAGGTCACGGACAAATATACATGAAGAAATTTTTGGTGCTTTGCAAAGATGTGAGCTGTATTATAAAAAAAGAGGACTTTTTTCAAACAAAAAAGCACAAAAAGCAAAATTAGCAGATTTTACGAATAATTAAATTTAATAATGCATGTAGTAATGTATGTTTAGAATTTATAGTTATAAAATTAATGCACGTTTAAAATTACTTGCATGCTTTAAATTAGAAAATTTCGTTAGCATGCATTAATTTTAATTTACAGCTATTTTCTTAATGTTTAAAATGCAGTATATTCCACGACATTCTTTTTTCTTGTTTAACTTGCAGTTTTTCTTTTTCTTTTTTGATTGGTAAGATATATAAAATAAATAGATATTAAATTACATAAAGGTGCAAATAACTACTTTTTAAAAAATATAGTGTATATATGAATATAAAATTTGTGTTATGGTATTTGTAAAGTATATTTAAGGACGAACCTCTAACGAATTTTCCATGCAACGACCATTTTTTCAAGATTTAACAACTTCGTTAAACATAAGTACGACTGAATATTTCTTTTTATCTTTTATTTTTGTGATAACAGTCAAACGTTTAGTTAGTAATAAAAAGCGTTTATGAAAATGAAGGTAAAATATCTTGATTTAGAAATATTACTTTTGATGAGCGTATTCGAATATATACTTATCAGATTATTTTCTTAATGAATAAATATAAAACATGCGCAATAAATTCGTAATTCTTATTTAAATTTTATATAACCTTTGTTATAAAATTTTGAGACCCAAAAAGACAATGGGAAAAAGAACAAGAATGTAACGAAATATATAAATAAACATTCATGCCAATATAAAAATCAATTGTACTTATTTTGATATATAGTCTTTAACGTATTCAACTGAGATGTTGGAAACACCCACACTTTCCCAATTGTTACTTTAAACTGACTTCCCGATTCCAAACCTTTTTGGCAAACAATACACAAAAAGTTAATAAATGTCGAAAATATCCAGATAAGCTGTTTCCTTTCCGCGAAACGTGCTCCTGTGAGAAATATCTTTTCTTCTATTAGCTCTTGCTCCTTGGAAAGATCAAGAGCAAATTTCCACTTCCCTTGTGGGATTTGTACCTGTCAAGAAAACGGGTAAGCTTTGAAAGATGTCTCGCATTTGATGTCACCCACGATTACGTATACTTCGCTCTGGAATATCCGCACGATGGAAAGGAAGTAGTTTACATCAGGATTATGTAAGGATTCGAGAAATAAAGTCAAATGTAAAAGAAGATTCTCGAGTCTAGTAGCGTGCTTTTTTTGAGGATGCCGAGATATGCATTTAGAGTGAGGCAATGCATAAGAATTTGTTTCGTGATAAAAGTATCGAAAGGATGGGAGTGACAAGGAAACATAGCCGTAGAAAATCAAATTCCATTGAACTGGCCTTTAAACATTTCCACTTTTGTAAAGGACAAGTTATCTAAATTACACTATATTCATTGGATCATTATTTTTTAATTGTTTTATATTTATGAATAGTAATGTATTTACTATCCTCAGTAGTGCACACAGAAATTTTCCTAGGAGGGGGGGTCCAGGGTCGAAAGTCCACCATTCTTGTATCATACTCCTTTTGATTTTGTCGATTTTCGGGAACAAAAAGCAGAAAAAAACTAATTGTAGAATAAATAATTAGCATTAATTAATAAAATTAATAATTAATAAGAAGTATGTAATTAAATTATACGTACTGTATACTTAGAATCATAATCAATCGGAAACAAAATCAAGGGCTTTGGGGGGTACCAGACCCTAGGACTGCGGCGCTCCTGCCTGGCGAGTGGCTCGCCTGCCGGAGCAGCCTCCGCGCCGGTATATTGTTCGCAGGCGCATTACGGGCGCGGCGAAGGCA
>BMAU01006841.1:0-43825 GCA_019973935.1 Trichonephila clavipes
AGTATTTCTAAACTCATAAATGCACAGAATCATCACACAACATTAGGTCCACAAAGTCAGCTTGTTAGTGGTCTAGCTGTGAAGTATATGGGCATTTCACACACAGTATACATTTTAATACACACAAAGACTAATATTTCTATGACTTCACTTTGAAATTATTTATGACCAATCAAACGCTCATGACCAGTCAAACAATTTTTTTTGTTGCATGTAATCTGATTTGCATCTAGGGTCGTAAGGTTCTGTTGTGTCTTTGGTTAACTCCTAGTTATATACTGTAGCGTTCGTTTCAATATTTTTTTTGTCGCGTATCGAATTTTGTTATTGTCTGGGTAGATGGCTGGTTTCGCATGCGGATTATGCTTGGTTGGTGAGGAATTCATTTACTTTCGGTCTTCGTGTCACCTTGAATCAAACGGTCTTGTGGAAGAGTGAATATGTATTTTTTTTGGAGGTTTAGATAATCATTTTGACGAATTTGTGAATTACTTTTAATCAATACGTTTGATTACTTGGAACGTTCAGAAGTGATGTTGAATAGTTCAGTGAATTTTTTTCAGGGATTGGGTTGTTGAATTATGTGAAGCAGTTGCTAATTTTTTTTTGGTTGAATTTACTACAAATGTGTTCGCACTCAGGTCATAGGTTGCATTAACAGTTATATATATATATATTTACAATTTTTTTTTTTTACATTTTCAACTGCATTTTGGATTTCTGGAATTCATTTCTCAATATGGAAATTCACATGTATTGAATGTAGAACTTTTTTTTCTTTCTCTCGAATTTTTTTATGTTTTAATCAAATTAGTTCCATTCTTTAAATTCATATTTGCATTGTTTTTTTCTTGTCTCGATTGCACATTATGTTTCTTGTGTTGATGGTTGCGGGCAATCGCTGTATTACAAGAAATGGGATGTACAGTTTTTTTTCCGCTTTGTAAACACTGGGGGTGCATCCTGATCACATGCACACTCATGTTTGTTATTCTAAATTTAATTTGCAATAATTTTTTTAAATTGTAATCAATGCTTTTACTGAACTTTCTTGGCAATTTCTTAGGCTATTGAGCATTGTAAAAGGTTACAAGATTTTTTTTTGTTGTCTGATACATGCACATCATATTATTCATGTCATAATTTCGATGTTATATGGTTATATATTGTGTTTGTTTTCTTAGTGCTACGTTCTTATTGATTATGCGTGTTTCACTTGTAATTATTTCTTTATCACATTTTTTTTAATGTTTGTATGTGTGGTTATTGTGTTAGTGTCAAAGCTATGATATGCATGTTTTGAATTTACTATGCGTTACTTGACTTGATATTTTTGCATTTAGTGTCACACGATTAATTAAGGTTATTCAATTTATTCTATTTGTTATTTTATATATGTAGTCCTTGTGTGTGAATTTTTCGGTGACCCAGGTCGGTGACCAGGTCAAGTTTTTTTTGTTCGGAAGATGAATTTAATTTTAGTTGTTTATTGTTGCATTTTTTTCCTTTTCCCTCACAGCGTTTGGGGAATTGGGACTTAACTTTGAAAACTTTGCTTAATAATTTTTTTCCTCTCTTCTGTTGCATTTTCAATTGCAAATTATGGGTGGACGTGGTTGATGCTTGGAGTCTGCGGTGAATGTAAGCTGGGGTCGAGTTTCTCTTTTCTCCACACTGGTTTTGGTTCTATTACTAATATGGTTTTCCTGGGAGACATTCTTTTCTCTTGTAGGGTCGATGGAACCTCAACATTCAGCACTTACCGAAGCCCCACAGGATCACCGAACTTTCTACTCATCGTGGACAAATTACAGGCTTTTGGATGTGTTGCCTCACCAGATCACCGAATTTTCTTCTCATCGTGGAGAAATGTCAGACTTTTGGATGTGTTGCCTCACCAGATCACCGAATTTTCTTCGTGGAGAAATGTCAGACTTTTGGATGTGTTGCCTCACCAGATCACCGGAATTTTTTTTCAATGTATCCATACATCAACATTCAGCACTTACCGGAACCCCACAGGATCACCGAATTTTCTTCTCGTCGTGCAGAAATGTAAGACTTTTTGTTGTGTTGCCCAAACAGATCACCGAACTTTCTTCTCACTATCGATACATCAACTATTTTTGCTAATCGGAACCCACAGGATCACCGAACTTTCTTCTCATTATGTAACATTATTTTTTTTTACTGGTTATGTTTTTTTTGTGCTGTGTATTTCAGAGAGGGGGAGGAGTGATGGGAGGCCAGATTTGTTCCTGTTTAGAATTCGCCCCTGAAACGGCTTGGAATTTTTATACGAGTCCCCCTTGACCGGATGTGGTGAAATTCCTTTTGGTGTGTGTAAAAAAAAGTTCCCGCGTTAAAAAGTTCATTAAACCCATAAATTTTGAGGGGGTGTAACACTGTGGCGACCTCGGGACTAATCAGACAAATTATACTGGACAAGACAAAGAGTCCAGCTCTAGGATTTTTGGGTGACGAGGTGCTGAATAAAAACGGCACGCACCCAATTTTAGACAGAGAAAGCCGATCCCAGAGCTACAGAAGAGCCGTACTCCGAGATTCCGGGCATCAGCCATGTCCATCCCCCAGCACCCTCCCCTTCTCAAACTAAGTTAATTATTGTGATTTTCTTGTTGTAAAAGTAAATTTCTATATGCGTGTGCTTCAAATAAATTTATCTTAAACGTAAAAAGTTCGTTCTGTTAAATTATTGATTTTTGTATATTTTACTGTTAATTTAAGTATTCTAGTTATTTTAACTATGGTTATAATGCGACGTGAAATTGGGAAACTGGGTCCACAATTTAGAAAATGAAGAAGTTAAAATAATGTCGCATCATATTTTAACCGTGCCGACAATCCTCCGTTCGTCAATTTCACCTGTGCTATAACTACGTGGCTGCAGCTTGGAACAATTCCTCTGACAATTACTTGCCGTTGCATTGTTTATGTCAAATTGTAATACAATGCTCATTTTGTAAACATGCTTTATGTCTAATAAATGTATTTCTTACCTCGTATTGTCACAGCCCAGCCAGTATGGTGGATATGAGCCTCGGCTTGTAACCGACTGGGTTCAGGTTGGAAACCTGAGTAAGGCATGGTTGTATTTTCCTTCGGGAAAAGAAGTCGGACTTTCGCCTTTAACGGATTCCTGTCTCGAATGGAAAGCAGCGCACCCCCTCTTCTTATATGCTGGGATCATCATCTGTAATAAATGTTTATGTTCTTCTGTTTGTATTGTATGTTTCTGTCCTTACACTTGTATATATATTTCATATATATCCCAGGATAAAAATACACAACAACAACAACCTCTTATTGTCCCTTTTCATTTCACTCGACATCACATACTTCATAACCGTTTTTGATAATTTTTTTACTAAAAGTGTATGGAAATCCGATGTTCTATGGTGATTTGTCGTCCCTATGATGCGAGCTAACACATCTCTGATTTTGCCAGTAGAATTTGGCAACACCCTTTATGCGTCGCGTGCAAAGCAAAACAGGAGGAAGTTTTTGGTTTCGACAGGTATAAGCTACTAAGAACAAATTACAAGTAATTTATTTGATGCTTCTCTTTTCACAGTTATTTCATAGTATTCTTATGTATTTATGACGTGATTTTCGAAATAAAGGTGACGAATCTGAATATTATTTCTTATTGTGCTTAAGAAATATAATGATAAAAAAGCATTAAATGTTTTTTTTAAATAAATTTAATATTTTATTAAAAATTATTCTTTGAATAAATAAATTTTGTTTTTGTAAATTTAGCAACAGGGCTTTTTCTAAGAACTCTATCTTTCACTGAGATATTATGACTGAACAAGGTTTTCCTGAAATAAATTGTTTAAATGTATATATTTAAGACAGTGCTTTTCAAATTTCGATGTTTGTGACCCAATATTCAATTTTAATTTTCATTGCGCCCCCACTCTCCATACAAATAACACTGTTTTGAATTAGTAATACTATACTTTGACGCTAAAGCTACAATACGACTCTATCTCCTTAAGAGCCACCGGCATATATAAACGTCTGGCTCAGCCAAAGCGTTGATTACCCCGGATGTATGTACACGTTTTTCCGAAGTACTATCTTTCCTGCGCACTGCTATCGATGAAATTGTTCCGAAGGCTTTGGAATGCAAAAAAAGGACTTAGACAGTGTTTGTGGAGGATTTACTTATTTCATATGACTTCCTTATTTATTCCTCCCCCCCCCAAATACATCACATACACCTACGTGGAAGATGTTGGTATTGGGGGAGCGAATTGCATAACTTTTCATCGATAGTTAAGGGAGTATTTATAAACCGTACATATTATCAAAAAACTTAACTCAGTGGTGCGACAGCCCATGAGGACCAAGAGCTACTGTGCCCACCTCAGTATACGTGACCTTGAGCCCTGTGGTGCATGAACAGATGCTACGGTCAGATCTGACGCGAAATCCCCAGTGTTACATTCCCAAGCAAGCTTGGTACTCATTTATCGACCCACTAAAGGGATGAGAAAGGATGAGTCAACCTTACCCAGACATTGGTTTAAAGCTTGGACCTGTGTTGTGGAAGCGCGTTGCACTAACCACTCAGCCACTGGGCTTAAGAAATTACGAAGGTAAGTGTTAATTTTTGTATATAATTTTATATATAACACAAGCACTGGGTTATTATTAAACTTTTTCATAAATTAGTATTGTTAAATTATTTATAAAATACATTGAGTACTACTGATGCATTTATAAGTGTATTTTATCAGTTTAAATGTTACTTTTATTTTTTTTATTATGTCAGAATGTATTTTGTTTGCTTACTTTCAATAAATTATTATTATTATTTTGAAATAATCATTTTTTTTCAACTTTTCAATATGCTTGCGCACCCCTCTTTGAGTTATAACACCCCACAGTTTGAGAAACACTGATCTGAGATATTTTCATTCAAAGAATTGCGTAATTTTTAATTTTTGATACACTAATGTAATATCAGTATGCTGCGACTTTTTACACCTAACACACACACAATATATATATTACAATTTACTCAAAATTATTTAAAATGTAATTTAACAGTTTGACCTAATGCATATTTCTTATTCTTTCGTCTTGATTGTTATACTTTTCCAATTAACCAGAGCGAAGAATGCGTACATACCAGTACAGTTGTATACAAAAGAACTACAACTGATCCTATATATGTTGCAAAATCTCGCAACAGTAGTTAAAGACAGTGGGTAAAATAATATTTTTATGACACTTAGATTTACGCCTTCTGGGACCATAGTGAAGAGACAGTGGGTAATTAGGAAAAAAAAGAAGATTCCTAAGAAAAAATGAAGATGAATGAGACTGTCTCTCAGTGAAGGTTAACTGCTGAGGGAGAACCAATGAGTGGATATTTTATGAAAGGCTGATAAATTCTAAGACATGTCTGTCTTCAAAAAAGGTAATACAGCGGACAGTTGGAAAAAACGTCTTAGATATAACAAATTAACTGAATGTTGCTTTGTTTTTTCTTTAAGAAAAAACCTTCATATTTGTTAATTTTTTAGAGCTTTTGTCAATCAAAATAGAGGAAATACATAGATAATATTTGTTAATTCTACTCGAAGGACATCAACTAACTTATAAAATCATTGTTTTAAAAAAATCACACACATATATCTCCTTTTTCTGCTTAAAATATTTAATCAATCATAGATGGAACAGTTTAAACTGTTTATATCAAAAGGGGAGCTTGAAGTTATCATTTACAATATTTACTAAAATATATCCTCAGTATCAAATTGATTTTTAAATCTGATCTTAAATAGTCAAGAACAATTCTCTTCGTGAGCGAAAAGGATTAATCATATTTTAAATTAGGAATTTATGTATCGTTTTATTTAAAGAATATTACTCTTAGTCGAATTTTTACACTGAATAATTTTTTTTCTCTCGAAACTGTTTGTAGTTTAGGTGTGCATTTCTCAAAAACTATCTCTTTGATGGTATTACAAGTATAATTACCCTTTAAGCAGTATTTTAATATTTCATGTTCTAAAATAGTGCTTCTCAAGCTTTCTATATTCGTGACCAATTATACAATCATAATTTTCATTGCGCTCCCCTGCATACGATAACAATATATTGAATTCAATAATACTATTCTTTGACGATAAAGCTGTGAAGCCCTCGCCCCCGCCCGTAGGGACCTTATTTCCACGTTATCTACGCGACCTGTTTATGTGGGGAAGAACGAATAACCACTCAAATCATTCATTTTTAAACCTGTTTATTAAGGTCTTATCTTAAATACAATACAAAACAATAATAATTAAGTAAGTTGATCTAGAATGAGGGGGCGCAACACGTACTACCAAATAGTCGCGTACTCGACCACTGTGAATTTAACTTTATAGATAATTCCTCTAACCCTAATTAACGCCCTTTCTTTATAGCTGATATAAAACTAGCTTACCGCTATATCTTAGGTAATCAGCTACGTTCTTTATCTGTTCTGATGTGACTTTAATCTGACAGTATTCCTTATAGCCTCGAACCCACCTTTGGTTCGGCAGTACCGGCACGGCTAGGTTATTTCACGGAGTTCGGCTTCTTCTAACTTTATCTCAAATCACTTTACAGCTAACTTCCCACTTAGCGACTTCACTTTCCACTTAACAATAACTTCTGCGCATGGACATAGACCCCGTTCTACTGCTAACTTCCAATATATATATATATATATATATATATATATATATATATATATATATATATATATATATATATATATAGTTCCTAATTTACATAACCACGTTCCTCTTCTTGAGTTGGTTGGAAAGAATTGCCATTTCAGCCCCAAAGAAACCCCAAGAGGACATCAAAAAGAAATAGCGATGAAAGCCCCGTCACAAAGCTACTAAACGACTTTAACCTTTTAAGTGACACCGGTGTATATAAACGTCTCGTTAAACCAAAACATTCATTTTCTAGACGTAAATGTACGTTTTTCTGAAGTACGATATTTTCTGTGCAGTGCTATCCATAAAATTATTCCGAAGGCTTTCGAATGCCCCCCGAAAATAAACATCACATCGTGGAAAATAGAGGCAATGTGGAGCGAATCGCGTAACTTTTAATCGACAGTTAAAGGATTATTTGCAAACCTACAAATTATCAAGATAAGTGTTAATAGAAGCCCATGGGGTCACTGGTAATTATCAAACTTGTAGTTAACTTGTTGTTAAATGAATTATAAAATACGTTGTGTACAGTACTGATACATTTTTAAGTGTATTACATTAGTGTAAATGTGTATTTTTTTTATTGTGTCACAATGTATTTTGTTTGTTTACCTTCAGTAGATTAACAATTTTTTTAAAATTATCTTTTGCTTTCGACTTTTCAATATGCTCGTGCCCCCCTCGTACAGTCAACGCACCCGCCTAGGGGCGCGTTGACTGTACGAGGTTGACTGTACGACACAGTTTGAGAAACACTGTCCTAAATATTTTCCTAACTCACTTTTCTTGAAAGTATTTCAATATTTTTCTTTCACTTAGTTCTCTCTAGTATCCCGCACTTTCTTACTTATTCTAACTTTAAGTAGCTCTGTACAACTTTTATGTATTCAATTCCTACTATTTGTTCACTCTCTCCATATATATATTTAATTATGTATACATCTTGTTCAAATTTTCAATCGTTTCTATTCATACATTCAAGTTCAAATACATTTTTTAAACTTGTATTGGATGACACTTGATGTTAATACAGTTTTTTTTAAATATTAATTTATTAATTAAATTAAAAAAATGAATAAATTGTAACAAACAAAAAATAGTCCAACAGCATATATAGAAAGGAAAATTGTTCGTTTTGTCCCTGTAGCGCAATGGATAGCGCGTTGGACATCTGATCCCAAGGTCATTGATTCTAATCCCACCTGGGATGATTTAATTCCTGAGAATATGATTTCGTTTTTACTATAATATTTTATTAGAATAGTTAAATTTAATTAATGAATAAATAGTAACAAAAAAATAAAAAAAGTTCATTACCCTATATAGAAAGGAAAATGGAAAATTGCAAGGGAAATCGCGCTTTCTATTTTGTCACAATATTGTGATTCTGTCAAATGTATGTACATATTTATATTAATTGTAATTATTTAATACAAGTAACTAAAATAAAAATTTTCTTTGTTGACCTAAGTAGGAATTGACTTTAAAAATGTTTTCTGATAATACGTATTTATAATTTGTTCTATTCATGTTTTAGGAAGTAATGCCGTAAGCTGTATCAAGTAGAATTAAAATGTTCATACTTTATTGATCAACCATTTTTCATTGATATTAGTGTCAACATAAAATGATAAATGCAACTGTTATAGCATAAATAGGAATATAAAATGTTTGGATTTTCTTTTTGCTCTGAAAATTCAAAACACGAATTTACAATAAAGCTCATAGCTGAAGTAAAATATACTTTGTGAAACTAACATTTAAACACACACAGACAGAAAAAAAGTATTCTAGATAAATTATACAACACTTTTACAAATTTAATGCCACATTTTCTCTATAAAAACAAATTTAAATATCATCCTAAATTTTCTATAATATTATGTTAAAAATCTTGAATTAATAAAACTTATATGTATTCTCAAGAGAATACTTTCAAGACAATTAAAAATAAGATCGTTTAGTTACAATTCAACTCTATTGTGTTTTTAGTTCTTTATTCTTTTAAATAACTTAAAATAAATGTAATTTTTGTAATATTTAACATTATCTTACTTAACTACTTTTTTCATGATGGAAGCTGAGATTTCATGGGGGTTGAATTTAACTTAAATACACTTTGAAAAATCTTTTTGACTTACACCTTTTGTCTACGTAGACAAAAGATGGTTGATCAAGACATAGGATAAAGACTCCTTTATCTTATTATTTTTTCCGAAATGTGCCAGCTATTTAAAACAATTCAAAGGAATAATAAAATTTTATTTTTAAGTTTGAAAAAAGAAAGCCGATTAAAATAGGTTTGTACCAAGTTCCCCTACATATTTACCACGAATTCGAAGTGATTTAAAGTACTATATTCTTTCCCACAGTGGGCCTTAATAAATGATCTTCAGAAAACATCGTTCAGGAAAACGATTTTGTATTTTATGTTCAAGTCTGTTCAAATTCACATTTCGGAAAGAAATTCAAATATCCTTTTATTACCCTCCCCCCCCCCCTATTTATAGATTTAAACTAAAAACTCTTTTCGGTGTAATGATAAGCATGATTTATTATTACGGTCCAGTGGATGGCAACTTAAACCACTTTAATATCTGAATACAATTCTGGTTTAATTCTTTAAACCATTGAAGTTTGAAGAAAATATGTTTTTATATAAATCTCTTTACTTTTTAAAGCAAGAAAATTTACAAGGTTGTATTCTTCTTTTTCTTTTGAAAATAGTAAATAAAATCAAAATTTAGAGTAAAACTGATGGTAAAAATGTAATGAAAATAAAATGAAAGACGCTTTTTTTCTTTTAGATTCAAATGATTCGAAGAAATGATGGATAATAAGTGGTTAGAGTGTTTTTTTTTGTGATGCATTATAATTTTTTCATTTATATAAACATTTAATAGAATTATTATAATTATTTTTTAAACTTACATTTAAATATATCAATTATTTAAGGGAAAATAAAACAAATAGTAGCTCAATTTTATTAAAAGAATAAAAGAATATGAAAATATAAAAAAATATATATGTGACTTCTTTTCCTTGCGTTAATAACTTTTTAATGGTAAAGTTATTTGTAAAAACACTTGTTTAATTTTAATACAAAATTTGGGGCCTATTTATATTGTAGTCGTGGTGAGTCAGTATTAACGTTGTACTGTTCAGCTACTCGAGGGCTTTTGGTGATGGACCTCGCAATTTTGAACCATGGTCAAGTGAGGAGGACAACATCTGATGATTACTAGATGATTACTATTAATAAGGAACTGGGATACATCCATCCCTCCGTCCTCTATCTGGTATTATAAGCGGCTTGATGTTGTTCTTTGGCTGGTAGTGTTGGGCATGGAAATCGGTGGCAGGAAACAATGGGGTGACAGGCGCAAGACTGTTTGAGAGAGGCTTTGATTGAATGTTGGGAGTGAGCTTCGAAAATTTGGACTTGGGAATTTTGGAAAGTGGCAATTGATGATAAGAAGATTCGAAATTAATAGTAAAAATTTTAATAAATTAAGAAGAGAAATTTAAAACTTTTTTAGAAGGATAAATTACAAAATAAGGTGGTTAAAATTTATTCATTATAGCTTCGAAAAGAAGCAAAGCCTTAGCTTTGTCATCTTATGAATTTTTTAATTTAGGAAGTAATTTTAAAATTTCGGGTGACCTTTTTAAAATATTAGGGATTATGCTGACCAGTTCAATCCCTTGAGCTAGGTCTAAATTATTATTTTCATTGAGCTGGATTCCTTGGAAGACTTTGTTGTTTGGATTTTCATTTGTGTTTTTGGTTAACTTTGCGACTTGGGGGGTGATGGACAACACCTGAGCTGGCATCTCTCTCTAATAACTACCACAACACACCAACGGGAAGACGATTGAGCTTTCCACAGATTTAATGTGCATCGCTTCCCTACACGGCGGGTTTACAGTGGTACTAGGTTTGAACTCATAAAACGCCAGCCACAAGTCCGTTACATTGACCACTAGTCTATCGCAGCCTCTTGTGGCCACCTGCGTTGTTGTGTTGAGAACCCAAGTCCTGAAATCAATGCAGATTCTCCAGGTAGAGAGGTTAATGCATGTTAAGTCTCACAGCTCAAAGTACTCACGTTGGCGTGATAGGGTAGTTCGGAAAAAGGGTTGCCAACTCAGATGACGTCCTCGTAACTTGGAGTGTGGATCAACAGCCCTCGCATTGATGGCATTGATAAAACACTAACTAATTCTAAAAGCTGCTTTATTTCGTTGCTTTTTTTAAATTGCTTATATCCGTAATAATGTAACTGGAAAAAATTGAATGATTTGTTGACATGACTTATTTATGTTGGTGTAATTGTTCTATTACAATTATATTGTATGAAGAATACTGAAAACTCAGTTTCGATTGGGGTTTAAATTACCTTTGCATCATCTGAAGGATGGCGGTTACCAGTAATGGCCACTAAATTTTAAACGACAGTTAAATTCTTATCAGGTTTATTATATTGATCGCCAGAAAAAAACGAAATCTGAAACCACAGCCAATTGGTTACGAATCCGTTGCTTTGCCACACAGAAATGGCAACGGTAGACTAGTGGTCAAGGTAACGGACTCGTAGCCGGCGTGTCATGAGTTTGAGCCTAGTACCGCTGAAGACTTGCCGTGTAGAGGAGCGATACACGTTAAATCTGTCGAGAGCTCAAATGTCATCCTGACGTATTTATTAGAGAGAGATACCAGCTCAGGTGTTGTCCTCGTCACTTGACTTTGGTACAAAATTACAAGATCCTTCGCCAAAAGCCCTCGAGTAGCCGAACAATGTTCACTCACTCACGCCACACAGAAAAACTGCTTCTTTGTAGACATTCAAACGTTAAGTTAATCTGGAACTCCAATCCCCCCGTTCATTTGGTGCAGAAGCCAGGTGAGGAATGTAGTATTTTGAGGATCATCCTCGGCATTTGACTATAATTTCCTCATCACTGGAACTTAGCGACCAAGGTAGCCTAGTATTCAAAGGGATCATGACCAGCATTTTTGCATTAAATTGAGAACTACGAGGTTAGTAGACATTGAAAACCATTCTTGTTGTACGTTAAATCTATGGAAGCTCAAAACCTTTGCATTAGAGTGATGTGGAGGTTTGAAAAGTGGAGATTCAGTTAAAATGTTGTCTTTGTCACTTGTCCGTGGATAATAATTATGAGGTTCGTTGCCAATAATTTTCATGTTTATTTTACGAGGGACGTTATATACAATCATTTGACCATATAAGTTTATACGATGTTACTATTAGCCTACATGTATCAAAGCTTAAACATAAATGAAATTAATTAACCGATAGATGTAGGGTGACATTAAAGTTAATTCAATCAATGCTTCTAACTTGGATGTAACATTTATATATATAGATAGATATTCCTCAGTTAGTTAATGTCATTGAGTTTTACACATTACAAGAGGGACTTGACTGTAATTTTCCTAGAGAGTGTGTGTGAAGGACTATTTTTTTAATTCAGTAAAGTAACGTATTTGGAGGGAAGAAAAGAGATAAAATTAGTTTATATGTAGCTGAACAATACAAGAGGAATCATAAAGATTCGTCTGTTGAGTATTTAACGTTAGCAGAGTAGGAAATCGGATTGGGATTTTTTTTTTTTTAATATACGGCTAGTTTAAGCTAGGGAAAGCGAGGCTACGTTCGGCTAAGGTATAGAAAGCAAAATGAGACGACTTAGGATTGGACAAGAACTGAAGGCTAGACTAGACTGATCTTCTCAACGAAGCAAAACGGTTCATAATAGGAAAAATAAAATCCAAAACACCCATTTGTCAATTCTATTTTTGGCATCCAGGTAAAGTGATTTGAAACAGCCAAAAATAGGTTTCTGGCAAAGCGCAGATTCGTGTACTCTCGCTCTCTTGAAGTAATATGTTTAAAGGAAGGAGTCACTTTTTTAATTCTTATCATTTAACCCCTCTACAATGTGTATCTTTAGTGTCACCAGGATTGGAATCCGCTATGTAGCCACGGTAACCTCGTGGGCAAGGTAACAGACTTGTAGCCGACGTGCCACGAGTTCGAACCTAGTATCTCTGAAAATCCGCCATGCAAAAGGGGCCGATGTACGTTAAATATGTCGAGGCTTAAACATTGACCCGTTGCTGGGGCGTGGAAGTTAGGATAGGCCAGCTCAGATGTCATCTTCGTTACTTGACCATGGTTCAAAATTACGAAGTCCGTCGCCAAAAGCCTTCGAGTAGCTAAATAGTGTGGCGTTAATGTTCACGCACTCACTCGAACCCACGACCTTGAACTCATATATCTCGGACAATATAAAAAATGAAGCTTAATTATTTAGGCAGTAGTATAGATGAATTGTTTGCGATTGTATAAGAAAAAACATGTTAATATGACGGACTTTGGATGTGAGATGAATATAAGAGTTTGTATAGATATCTTTGGCGAGAAATATTCCCTCTAGCATATTATAACTGGAGGTACCAAGCATAAGACTGGGATTAAAGGGTAAAGTGTAGTTGTCACCAAGAAGGGAAAGATTGAGCGGAACAGTAAATATCTTAAACTGTGAAAGAAAACAGAATGGTAATAGTGCAACAAATTGATGTACTTCTTAATCAAGGATCATATCAGGGTACACATCGGAGCAGTGTATGCTTTACTATGGATCACAATATCTATGGAAGCAAACACAGCCAGTGTTTACACTTTTGAAGTCTGCATCAAGCATTATAAAACGTCTCAAAGTTGCTCAAGAACACAAAGACTGGTCCATGGACAATTAGAAAAGTATACTGTGGTCCGATAAACCTTGATTTAAACTATATAAAGCAAGCGAATAATTAAAAATTTAAGGAAACAGTACTGAGAGAAAAATGAGCTCTAAATACATTGCTACAACACCCTCCAGATGGTAGAAGCAACGTGGTTGAGGGGAACATTATCTTAGTCTATAATTTTCAATCGTTTCTCGTTAAATGTACAATCTTCAACAAGTATCATTTCTGAAGTTTTAATATCATAGTCAATAAACGTATCAATGTCATATTTATGTTGGTCATTGAATTAAGTAGAAACACGGTAATCTTTTTACTTTTAGTCTTTTTACTTTTTTAAGCGAACGTTCCGATCATTAATGGTAAATATATTTGTTTTTCTGACTCTGGCGATTTTTTGTTTATGTATTATCTTTAACCTCATATTTGCACTAAAATCTCAAACATTTTTTAAAAGCAAAATCTTGTTTTTATTGAAGTGTAATTTTATAAGATCCTTTTGATGCATTAATGCAGTTTTTAAATTTTTTCCAACATTTTGATCCATTGGTTTCTTAAAAGTGGCTAAATATTTTTAATCTTAAGTAAAGGCTTCCATTTCTCATACATTTTCGAGGTATTTTAATATTTTTAAAATATTTATATTTATTACTTCCAAGATATTTATTTATTTACTTATTGCGCCCAACTTTGTATCTTTTCAGTAAATATTTTTAGTTAAAAACGAAATGAAAGACTTTATAAACAGGAGTATATCGCTATTTGCCATTTTTGCGATAAAGATGGAGATATAAATTCCTTTTTAATGCTATTAAAACTAAATAAAAGCCCTATTAATATATACTCTAGTGGTGTATGTATGAAGCATGATTTGTATTAATAATCTTTGAATTCTTCAATATTTTCTTATGAATGCCTTCCAATGTATTTCTTTTTCGTAACGTTTTCTTAAAGAGAAGATCAAAGTTTTTCTTCTTCCATTCTCTAACTTTAAGATAAAGTATCTTGACGTTAGTCTAGTGCTTCTGAAAGTTTCGATACCTGCGACCCAATTTTTTCAGTCATAATTTTCTTCGCACCCCCTCCCCCATCCAAATAATAACAATGTATTGAATTCAATAATACTAACGTACTTCGACGTAAATCTGCAATACACGAAATTTAATTACAAACTGCACAAATTATCAAGGTCAGTATTACATTTTTTATATAATTTTATATATGACAAGCCCATGGAGTCATTGGTAATTGTTAAACTTGTTCTTAGCTTGGTATTGTTAAATTAATTACCAAATGCAGTATGCAGTACTGATACATTTATAAGTATATTATATCGGTGTAAATGCGTATTTTATTTTTTGTGTCAGAATGTATCTCGTTTTGCTTCCTTTCAATAAATTAATATTTTTAAATAATGGTTTATTTTCGACGTTTCGATATGCTCGCGCACCCCTCGTTGATTTATCACGCCTCCTGGTTCAAATTTACGAGGTTCGTCTCCAATTGCCCTCGTGTTGCTTTCTGTGTAATGTTAACATCACTCTCATTCACTTACTAGTTGCTGTGACATGAATAAACAATTCATCCATCCATCAACAGCAGAAGGGTTTTTCATGCGAAACTATATACTTTTAATAACGTAAAAGATCTTAGAAGAAAGAAACCTATATTTTAGCAATAGCCAAAATAACTGTTAGAAAACTGTAATGAAGGCTGCATTCTATAATTGATAGGTTAAGATTTTACTCTGCAGCAGAATTTCTCAAAGTATGAGTCTCGTCTTCTCGTTTGGGGACGGATAAATGAATTTGGGTCCCATATATATTATATTTAAACTTATAGCTGTAAATTATTTCCTAAAATTATAATTATAAGTTATAAGTGGTGATTTTCATACAGTTTGGAGGCATCATTTCAAAAATAATTATAAAAATTAAAAATAATTAAAAACTTAAAATATTGATAAGAAAAGTTTGCTTCTGTAAGCTTCTTTTAATTGAAAAAGTATTAATATAGGATATTTTATCACATAAGACAAAATCAAAATCCTTCAATTTCTCAAACGACACCAAACTTTGAAATCTGGATTGTCTAAAAATGTTCAATTAAAGGCTAATGAGGAAGTAAGAGTGGGTTAACTTCAGAAATTTGAGTTTTGTAGTTTGTCTTTAGTTTGTAATTGAAGAAGATCCATGTCTTTCAATATTCAAAAACGTTTTGTGTAAAACTAAGTGAAGACCCGAAACGCATTAGTCTGATTACTTAGCTTCGTCTTTAATACAGGGTGAGTTTTAGTATTCACACACGTTCAAGAACTGCTTTCAAATAAATTTCTTCCCACTTAATCTGAAAATGGTTTACTCGTGTTACTCGTTAATATACGTCTGCTTCTCCGATCATAAAATTATTTCTTTGTAGAAAGGAGTCAAATTTAAAAATGTTTGAGAAGCCCTAGAGAGATCACATAGGTTCCCCCTCTCCATAGTATAGTGTTACCGCTTCTACAGTTTTAGGAATTTAAAGAAGTGCAGAAAGTCCAGACAAATTTAGAAGGGGGCGTTCATAAATTTAGTTGAAAGTTTTACCCAAGCGTAGCAGAAAAACTTTGAAAATAACCCATTCAGTTTGTACAAAATGTTTCAATGTCTAAAAATATGCAAATGTGAATGCATAACTCCTTATTCTTTTATCTGTTCTATAAGCCAATGGGAACAGAGCTCAATACACTCAACTACGAATTGTATACAGACCCAATACCAGTCGTAAGATAATGAAGCACTCTTAATACCTCCCACAATTTTTATCGTACTGGACAAAATTGGTATTACTAGCAATGGCTCTAATGGAGCTAAATTATAGTAATAGAGTGGATTATTTAACATTTAATATAGTTAATTAGCTTCTATAAACTATTTTCATCATAATAAATCACGAATTTTTTTCTTTTGAAAATATTCTTGATAGTTTGTTTCAAATATCATTCAATTTTTATCATTAGTCTTAGAGATATTCAAAAAATTCTATTAGGGGGCTATATACTAAATTTTGTGCTAACAACTTAAAATACCTCCTGTTTCAACATCGTGTTTAAAATGAGCATATGATGATCTTTCCCTAACTAGTAATATGCCCTTTAAAATTCCGTGATTTTCATCTGTAAAATTAACAATGAGCGTTCTTGAACTACAATGGGGTTCAAAATTTTAATAATTAGCAAAATTAGCCGAATTCCTCAAAAAAGTACTAAGCAAAAAGTACACATATTGCATCTAAGCAAATATGCTGATATTGAATCACTTATACGGGAAGGTAGAGCATTTAGAGGAAATCGATGTCTTATTAAAACGTACAAATTATTACGTCCCATTCATTCGCACGTCTCGGCGTTGCTCGTAGTACCTTTTTTTTTTCTTGTTAGCATTTCTCTCTTACATATAATGCGAAGAAAAACGAACGTTGCGTACGACTTATGCAGATGATTTAAGACTATATCCGAGGATGCCTGTAGAAGTTTGTCCATTACAGTAAGGCGTTCTAGAAGTCCAACCCGAATCTTAGTTGTTTCGTGTATTTTAAACACCCATCCACGTATCAAGAATTATTGTTTGAGCACACATGCTAGGAGTGCTCTGTTTTCATACCGCTGTCTTCGCGCGGAAAAACCCACTTAACATTATGTAAGGAACATCGACATTGCAGACTGATCAAATGTGTGAAGACGATGTATTTAGTCATATCAAAGCATTCCTGAATAAACTATTGTTACTTGAACCTCAATAGGAAAATAACAATGTTCAATACTTTTTACTGATAAAAGAATTAAAAAATTCAAAATGTATCGGTTACTTCTACCATGCAAAAGAAATAAGCAAACTTGCAGCTACATTTTAGAGTCGGTTCAATAATTTAGACAAATACAAAAAAAAATGTTTAAAATATGGTCATGTCGCTGTCAAGTCGATATACAGTCAGACCCAGAATATCTTCAAATGGAGCTGATGGCCTTATAATGCAATAATGAATTAAAACACATTTTTGAAGCGCCAGAATCAAAAATTGATTTTCATAACACTTATGTCACAAAAGAGAAATTTTCCAATCTGAGACATATCTGACTCATAAAGTTTTGAGTGCATTTGAACCAACTTTATCAAACATAAATCATGCTTAAATCGAACAGATGAAAAATACACGCACTCAGAAAGACTTCCAAAAACTAAGTGAAGGAGTTCAGAAACGCGAATATCTCACTAATTAAATGAATTAAACATTATTTGATCATTGCATTATTATTATATTATCTATGTTTGTAAACATGAAAAATAATGAAAACAATAATAATTCATTTTTTTTCAAATTTTCCCTCCAATAAATGTTTGTAATGAATTCAAACCTATTATAAAAATATACATTTTTATATGCGGCCAACCGAAATATAATGTTTTTCCGAAATCAACCACAAGGTCATTTGGGTTAGTCATCCCTGCACTAGAGTTTCACTCAATCTACTTTAATGTTTTGGAGCTCTTTGTTTTTCTTTCAAGCCTCTTTGTTACTATGCGTATTCTTTCCTGCAAGGTCAACCATCGAAATTTCCCTGGCTTATATTTTCTTTCAATGAATATAAAAAGAAATTCAATTATATGAAGTAATTTGTTAGATATTTTGACAATAACAATTAATTGTAATTCTACATACACGTACATACAAATTTTATTAGTAAATTCAGTTCACAAAAATAATACATTTATATGCCATTGCAACAAAAAGTGGAGCAGATTTATTTTTGTTGATAAAAAATCTGTTTATATGAATGTGAGGTCCGTTTTTAACAATGTTATTGGAGTTTCTTAATATATAATAACTGTTATGCTATCATTTAATTATAGCCGTGCTAATTAATAAATTCATAAAAAGTTATATATTTGTACTCGGAAATTGTACGAGTCTAAGCTTTTTTGAACAAATGCTTAATTTTCTAAGCTACCATTTCAGCTACTTTGCAAAAATAAGTATATTTATATTTGAAGCGTAGTGTCATCTTATACCATTCTTTCAAACAGCCCAGTAAGACGTATTTGTGAGAAGTAGCTTATAATTTGCAAGATAAATCATTCGGATTGTTTGAATATTGGGTGCAGAAAATCCTTTGCAATACCGATTTCCTTAAACTTAACCTTTTTTATTATACTTTTCTAATGATAACATTCAACTCCCAAAAAGCACATAAAAATAAATGTAAAAATTTTTACCGAGAAGTTAATTGTTTCATTACTAACTGTTGACATTTGACTGAAAGTCAAAACAATTTGATGAACTCCCGAGGAATGCCACCTCTTTCATTACAACATATGACACATGTCAACGCCTAATTACGTAAAAGAAAAGCAGGCAGTCAAATATATGAATTGCTAGAGATAATCAGGCGTTCAGTCCTATTGTGTCCAAATTTTCTCAGAAATGTAACTTCAACGACCGTTATTTTCAATAAACAATTTTAAGATTAATATCTGTTTCCCATTTGTTAAGGTTTGTTTATTTAAAGGTAAAAGATAAATTTGAAAGAAATAAACTACGCACAATATTGCTTTTTTTATTTTTAAAGTGTACTTTTTTGAGTTTTTTACACGAAAAGTAATGTACCGCATTAGACATCGTAAAAACATGATTTGTTTATGATCGTTATGAAGTCAATCGCTTCGGTGATGCCATCTGTCCTTAATGTTGTGGTGCAATAAATGACTCTCTCAGATATATATTTCCAAGCTTTCTCATCGTAACTAAGCGGAGGAATGTTGTGTCAAATTTAAGATAAAAGTATTTCTAAAATATGTCTGGTGCTAAAGCAAGAGACAACATCATCAGAACAATTTTTTTTCCATGGTTAATTCCCAAAATTTTCTCAAAAATTAGATTTTAATATATATCATTTGAACAAAAGTATTAGATAGTTGCATAAAAACTGAACTTGATAGGTCACTATGTAGTATTAAATATAAGAAATGTAAAGTGTGAGTTCAATATTGATGAAGTTTTGCATTTTAAAAGTTAAAAAACAAATTTTAGTAATATTACGAAATAAAAACCAATTATATAAAAACACCTTTAAATATATAAAAAAAGCCCTTTTGAGCCCTTTGTATGAACAATAAATGTTTCGAATTTAGAGGATTTATTTTCCCCTTTGTTTCGCTTGTAACCCAAATTTTACGTCTGAAATAATAGCGTCAATGCTGCGGTAAGTTAAATAAATGTAACAAATAGACAAAAAAAGCGAAATTTCTCCATTTTCAAATTTCAAATGTGATGCACAAATGAAATATACTCATGTCCAAAATTAAGGTCCCAAACAGAAAATCTAGGAACACGTATCAACTCTTCACTGTATTGCCTCAAAATTCGGCACAGAGATGTATAACAGTGTGAGAAAGAATATATCAACATAACCATTTTGAAAATATTTTAATTTTGAATAAAGATAGAGGATATATCAAAAAGTATAAAATCATGAATCAGAAAGAAAGCATTGAGCTCGTTAAAAGTCTGTCTAATTTCAAGTGTCACCATCGTGCTCCGGTATACAGGCTTTGTAACGAGCTGTCATACTGTTTATGAGGGCGTTAATAAATATTAGGGGAATAATGGGAGGGGGCTTCGCTAAAAAAAATTCTTTCCCTAGACCATCCCAAATATGTTCCATATGATTTAAATCCAGACACCTCGAGGGGCAATCCATATGGCGAATATCCTCCCTAACGAAATTCATCAACACTGTGAGCTGTGTTTGTATGCTCATTGTCGTCCATAAAACATGCAGTTTTATGGACGACACCACAGCACCCAGAATAAACTCATATAGGCTTCCCGGATCTCATCCATATAGCGCTGGGAGTTGACAGTTATCACATCGGAAACGTACAGGGGTGTACGACTGCCCAATTTATGCCACCTCACGCAAGCATTCATTTGCCACTAAATTTGAAAAATTTTGTTTTGTAAGAGGGATGAAAGCCAGCTCCACTTTCTCTCCAGCTGAAGATTCGACGAAAATCACTTTGTCTGGTACATTCCGACTCATCACTGAAAAGAACACACACGCCTCCTTTCTTGTAGTGTCCATGACTGATGCTTTTAGCTCCACAAATATCCTGTCTTTCCTGTTGGATGCAGTCAAAGACACACAAGACTGGTTGCCGAGCGTAAAGGACAGTCTCTGCAAGATGGATGTTCAGCAGGTTGAAGTCTCCTCATAGGAAGGTGATAACACTAAATAGGGAGAGCAAGCATATTAAAAAGAAGACATTATTTAAAAACTGATTAATTTACTGAAAATATATCATACAGAACAAATATATATATATATTTACATTCTGATATAATAAATTATTAAATACGCATTTATATACACTTATATAATACACTTGCATATAAGTATGTTCGTATCACTACTGTACAATATATTTAATAATTCTTATGAATACTGAATTTTTTTTTAAAACAAGTTTAATAATTATTACAGATTATACTGTGGGTTGGTCTTTAAGAGCAAGGTTTTATGTCAGAAAAAAAAATCTGAACTCTTTATTTTCAAACTTTAAACACTACCTGCTATAGATTTAGCAAGAATCAATGTTTTGTCTTAAAATCATCCTCTGTAGATAATCCGGTTTCGTAAAGGTAGTTTGTTGAAAATGACAATAATATGCGAAACACTCTTGTTTTCAATTCAGGTAACTTATTATCTACTCTTGTGACTAATTCAAATAGTGATTTTTAAAATGTCTTTTGATTTTCTCTATGTACCTCGTAGTCCATGAAGATTTATTCTCCGGCATATTTAGAGACCTTCGAAATTTTAGGGAGCATAACAATGTAATAATTTCCATATAAACCTATTTTTTTAAAAAAAATTGTGATTAGTTTTATAAGATAAAATCTGAAATAAAAATTATTCAAATGTCATTTAAAAATGTAATTCATTTCATTTTAATCGATAAAAAAATAAAGAAAGAATTAGTTCTGTTTTGAGAAAATACTTTATGAGAATGAATCTTTAGAGAATTTGTTTAAAAATCAGTCTCATTGAAACTTTATTTTTAGACTTAATATGTGACTAAGAACTTATACCTGTTTTATGTAGCTTTACCAAATCTGGTAAATATATATATTTATATAAAGTTCTTTCCCAAATACTGAAATTTCAAAATCGAGACGATAATCTCTTTGGTGTTATAAGTAAATCAAAAGTAAAGATGCGTCTTTAAGCCTTTAAGCCTCCACAGTTTTCATACAATAAAGAATATTATTTTGCATCGAGATAAATTGAAATATGAAACGTTTGCTTGTCTGTATTAATACTTTGTAATATTAGTTGTAAGCTTGGGCCTTTTTAGTGTTCCTTTCAATCCCCTGTCAAATAAATAAAAGAGAATTCGATGCGTCCAAATAATAGTATTTAATTTTGCTCAACTGGATCGTTAGGTTTAAGTTTAGAAACAGAGCATTACATTTAGAAATTTGCACATTGCTATACAAAACTTAATCAAACTGAGAAGAAGAATATTGAGTCGATTCGAATCAAAGCAGAAAATACACAACATTGTAGGTGTACACCATTGGTAGTTATTGATGCCTCGAAGACGTCTAAAGGCCGTATCACACGTGCATTATTGGTGCAACTTTCCCATCCAATTTTTTGGCAAAGGGTTGCCATAAACAAAATGACATGCTCTGACATCAACTACGCTCTATCTCTACATTGAAAAATTACTCGCCGATATTTCTGCTTCAGAAAACGAACATCCAAAATTATTTCTTTTATTTCGCTCGCGCTTTTGTTGATGGGCGTAAACAGAAATGAAGCACTATTCTGTTTAAAATATTAAACGCCGTTAAATATTATACATCATTAAAATATTATACGCTATATATGATGCGTTTCACAAGACCGAAGCCGCAATCTTGCTTATGACGTAGGGCGCCAAAGAACCCCATTGGCTGGAATTTCAAGCAACTTTTATTTATAACAACTTTTTCGGCTCACTGAAAAAAGGTTGCACGGAGCCGTTTCTATGGCAACTGAGTAAAAAATGCACGAATTGGACGAAAAATCGAACTTTCGCCTAAAATGGACCCCCGTCTCGAATGGAAAGCTGTGCACACCTTCTGTTTTATGCTGGGATCATCGTTTGAAATTAAAGTCTATATTGCGTGTTTGTATCGTATGTGTTTCTGTTCATCTATCTCTCGTCTTTCATATGTATCCCAGTATGAAACACACAGCAACAAATGAATGACATCTCTCAGATATCATTATAAGTCAATTAGCTCAAAAAAGCTATTTTATTTATTTGTTATCATTCTTTGAATTCATTCAAGAATTAAGTTTACTTAAAAAGCTGTTTTATTACTTTCATTAAAAGATTGGAGCTATCAATTAAAAAAATACGAACTTATTTTAGGTAATTAAGAGTACTTATATATATTACATATATTTGAAAATATTATTAATCAACTAAAAATACGTACTGTCTAAAAGTTCCTGCGTATTTTAAATTTAAAGTATTTTTCTTTTTTAACAGTAGGAAGAAATTTTTAGTTATAATGATTTAATTTTTCAAACAATCCCTCTATTTGCACAAAAATAATAAATGTATAAAATTTTAATAATCACTTTTTTATTATAATTGTAAACACAGCATTTTAATTACAATGACTCTTGTGTTTTTCAAATGATTAATAGCAGTATTCTCAGATTTGAGTCAAGAGCGCTGAATTATAAAGATACAAAACCGAGAATTTAAGTCTGTCTTACATAAACTTCTTACTTATACATAAGATAGAAAATACATAACAAAACTATTTCGGTAACCATAATCTAAATTTCAGACATACTTTTGAAATATATTTTAAAAAAATTAATTGATGAATGTTTACAAAACTTTTTCTTAAAGATCTGGAAAACGATGGATTATAAATTATTTTTAGTGGCTTAGTCTCTGTGTAAATGCGTTCTACTAAAATAATCAGTTAAATTTATCTTATTTATCAATGGGCATTGTATGAGTTTAAATTTAAAAAGAAATGTATATATACTCTATATTAAAATAAATAAACTAATTTTTAAAATAAACACGTTGATATCAATTTTTATTTTTCTGGGAAACGAATCTCTTGCGAGAGAAGCTTTATGTATTTTACATTTTCATGAAATGTACATCTAATTTTCAAGAGACGTTCTTAAAAACTTATTTTACAAAACAGGTGAACTCAATTTATCTTTGAAAATTGCATTAAAAAACACGAGTGATTTTTTTAAATCAATTTCAATTAAAATCATTAATAAATTTTAAACCTTTAACAATGTAGACGGTCTACTGTGTAGAGCACAGTATTTTTTCAGTTTATTTACTTATATTCACAGAGATTAAATCCTAAAAATAAGGAGAGCCTCCAGTCCTTCAAACCAAAATAGTTCATAAATATATTCATGGACAAAAAAATTAGCGCACCAAGAAGTAATTGCGGGACTGTAACGAAACTTGGCATGAAGGTACATATCTGGGAGATATGCAAATCATTAGAAATGCAACGTATAGCCGGTAGACAGTGTTAAACGTCGTTCTCTATGGAGTATAAAACAGGTAAAACAAAAGCTTGTTTGAGTGTGCTGAATCATTTACAAAGGAAGAGCTGAGGTAGACATGCCATTACGCCGTTTTCGAAGACAACATAAGCAGCTGTCGCAGTTTGAGAGGGGGAGAATCATCGGCATGACAGAAGCTGGTTGATCAGCTAGGCAAATAGCTCGTCAATTAGGCCGCTCTGATTGTGTTGTGAGGAGGTGTTGGGACCAGTGGATCCGAGAGTAGACATTTAGACGAAGACCATGCTCAGGATGCCCTCTACAAACCAGTCGTCGAGAAGACCGCTACATCGTAAGAAAAGCACGCGTACAGCTGACAGCTTCATCGGCCGCCATCCAGGCACACACAGGTAGCACTTTTATTAGGGGCCCCTGTGTCTTCTCGAACCATACGAAGGCGCCTGGCTGAAGGACATTTGGGATCGCGGCGCTCCTTACGTGTGCTGCCCTTGACGCCCACTCATTGACACTTCCGTTTCGAGTGGTGGCACGTACGAGGAAACTGGACTGCAGCGGAATGGAACCAGGTTGTCCTTAGCGACGAATCCGAATTCAATCTCAGCACCTATGACAATCGTGTTCGTGTGTGGAGACCCCATGGTGAACGCCTCAATCCTGCCTTTGCTTTACAGCTACAAACCACTCCCACAGCTGGTGTGATGGCATGTGGTTTCATTGCCTACAACACACGGTCACCCCTAGTATCGATCAGTGGCACCATGACAGCCCAGCGGTATGTCTAAGACATCCTGCAACCACATATTTTCCACTCATGCAACGGCTCCCAGAAGCTATTTTTCAACAATAAAATGTTCGGCCTCACACAGCAAGTATCTACGCACTGTTACTAAACTTTCTTGGCCTGCCCGATCACCAGATATGTCTCCAATCGAGCATATCTGGGATCATTTGGGACGGCGAGTTGTGCAACCCACGAGTTTGAACGAACAAAAGGCAAGGTAAAAGCAAATATGGAACGAAAGGTTTCAAGATATCAAACAGAACTTGTATGTCTCAATGCCGATCGAATCCCATCATGCATTCGCGCTAGAGGGGGTTCAACAGGGTATTAAATCGTTCATTCTTTTGCCGTTTTCTCTGAAATAAATTGTCCTTTTTCTTTGATTTTCTAATAAATTATTTACATCAAAGTAGTCATTACGTATCTAAAATTTCATTTCATTTTGACGACAACTTTTTGGTGCGCTAATTTTTTTGTCGATGAGTGTACATTAATTTGCGATAAGTTTTTGATATATTCTATCTTTAGTTGAACTTAAAAACTTTAGTTTACAAAAAAATTTTGTGAGTGTTTCCTTACCTCTGTTGTGACTCTCAATGTAAATTAATGTTTAAATAATTGCATTTTTTTCAAGGAACGGATTTAAGAAAGAAATGACATATGTATACAATTCTTGGATAAACATATTATTTTAGTTTTATTTTTTTCTGTTACCTTAACACTGCAAGAGAAACTGCTGGAAATAACACAGATCATGAACTAAAAAAAAAAACCACATAGATTATTGAAGTGATAACTTCTGTTGGCGCGATTTGCTGGAGAATGAACTCGAATGAACGTCACGCTAGGCAATGTAATGCATAGTCGGCTATTTTCGCCTTCATTCGGACATACACTTCCCTAAAAAGGAAATGAAGGACATTTCCCCCTCCACACCAATAAGCCATAAACTTACCGTATTACTTACTTATTATTATGTTATTTATCTTTCTCTAATTTTTAATTGGAACAGATTGCAAAATGATATAGTTAATTAAAGATATATTTCCTTCAGCATCCTTTTCTCAAAGTACAAATGTCATTAGAAAAATAGTCTAGTCTATGTTGCTCTCTATGATATCCATCGCATTTGGCATTATCGGGTACGTTTGCGTGAGTCTGGGCAACCTATCGGACGTCTGCGCAAAACATTTAAAAATGCTTTTCCTCGTACAATTCCAGTCAGTTCTGGTCCACTCGATACTTCTATAGCTACCGAATCTAGCTTGAATGTAATTTTTTTATTTTTCACGTTAATTGTAATTCACGGTAATTAAATATTTACGGCAGTAGATTAAAACAAAATCATACATACATTTTTAAGTCGTAAGCGAGCATTCGACGAAAATAAAGGATCAACAAGTACACAGGCGAGCATGGCTCCGAAAATTAAATCAAGGAAATATTCTCAAAAATACTTAAATTTTTGATTTACCACTCCTGAAGTAAATTATGGGGGGAAAAGCCCAAGCTCGCGTTAATTGTTAAAACTTACAAATCTGAAAACAACATGTAAAAGTTGCTTTTAAAGCCATGTAAAATCATTTAGCAATGTTGGGAAAGAATTTTAAAAAGTATTTTCTTGATGAGGACAACTTGGTAGCAAGTTACGAGTGGATTAGGGGTCTATTTCAAGATACTCCAGAAGGGCTCTCGACTACCGAAGAAGAAATTTTCATAGATTTCACATCCAGTGAAAAATTAAAAGGCAACTTTGTAATAAATCTCTCTTTGAATTTTGGGTAGAGATGGATGGTGAATTTTCTGCACTGAAAACAAAAGCATTTCGTATACTATTACCATTTTCAACATCCTACCTATGTTAAACCGGATTTTCTGCGGTGGCTGCTTTGAAGACAAAATATAGATTTCAGCTAAATATAGAAAAATAACTCAGAGTGTCAATATCTGATATTAAACCTTCCTTTGAAAAAATTGCTCTACAAGACAAGCCCATGGAAGTCACTAGTAATTATTAAACTTGTTCTTAATTTAGTATTAAGAAATTATTTATAAAATACTTTCTTGAAATCTGATACATTAAACGTATACTGGCTGAAGCACCGGCTCTCTTCAAACGAGTTCATTTTTTTTAAAAAAAAAAATATTATTCTTGATATAATAGCTGAACTGTAAGGAGAGTAAAACTGCGTGCACGACATTGTATACAAAAATGTAATTTTTTTTTTTTAGATAAATGTTATAATTGTAAATAACTGTTTAAAAGAACTGTAATTTTAAACCTCACAGAATTAGCATTTAGAACTAATGTTAAATAATGAAAAATAATATAAAATTCCTATGAAGAATAATTGTGTTACTTTTTAATATTTAAAGCGAGAAGACTTCAAAATGTTTTAACCCGGGAGCAGGCGCGCACTCGATACTAACGCTAATGGTAATGCGGGGGGACTCAGCCAATCCAATCATTTGTTTATAATTATTTTTACTCTACACGATACAAATCGGAATTCCAGTGAATAATTTAATTAAGAGAAAGTATACTTACCGGCTTTCAAGGAATGTTCAATTTTTCTTTGATTATTTGAGAAAAAAATCCAATAAAACTGAACTAAAATGATTCAAAAGTGCAAGACTTTAATAAAGGACGCAAATCAGAGATACTTTTCACTAGAATTACAGGAATGTTATTTGCTGGCAAAGCTGTCATATTTTGTTTAAGTAATTGTAGTTTTAATGAGCTTTCATGATCGAGTGAGTGAATATTAACGCTGCACTGTGTTCAGCTACACGAGGGCTTTTAGAGACGGACCTCATAATTTTTAACCATGGTTGACGAGGACGATACTTGTGCTGACCTCTTTTAACTACCACTCCAACAAGAGAACGCTTGAGCTCTCAACAGATTTAACGTGCACCTCCTCATACATGACGGGTATTTTGTGGTACTGGGATCGAACTCGTGACACCTTTGGTGAGCAACAAATAACAAGTTGAACTTTTTCTATCTTGAGTCTTTTTGACAAGGAGAACTGAACCTTGTGGTACACTTACGGCTTCATATTTTAGGTTGATGGAGTACTTTAGGAAGCATTTGAAAATTTTCCTTTCGTTTCATGTTCATCGTGTTTCTCAATCATAAATAATATGCATTATTTTGCTTGATCAGTTTCAACTTCCTTCAATAGAGATCACAGATGCCCCGCGTCACCGCTCCCGGGTTAAAAGTGTATTAAAAAAAAATACGGATGTTCTAAAAAGGATTATGACGTTTTTCTCTATGCTTTATATGTTTGGGATTATTCATAAAAATAAATCCTAGCCAAATAATCCTTCAAATCAATCAATTATTTTCCAAATATCGTAAAACTCTTCATTATTTACAATTTCCCTAAGCGAAAAAAAATACATACAAGATGAGACGGAACTAATATAGAAACCATACCAGTAAGTTTGAAGGTCAATCAAATGATCAGCAAAAGTATTATGCTGCTGGCTGAAAAGTGAATCATGTCTTCCTTTTCTTTCTACAACTAATGTACAGTATTTCAATAATAATTACAGTGATGAAATGTTTATCTTCTTAGAATTTTCTCAGGTTCTGGGTTTCGTTTTTTCTTTTAACGAGTAATATTTTATGTCAAAAAAGAAAAACGTCCGATGATAAACATAAATTATATCAGTGTTGTTGTGTATTTTTGTTTTATTATGGAAAAAAAGTATTTTGTTTCTTTTCTTTCCGGTTATTTTTCTAAAAAAAATCTTTAAATTTTCGATATGCTCGCGCCCCTTTGTGTGTGTGTAGGGTTATCTCGCCACCCCCCAGGGGGTCGCGCCCCACACTTTGAGAAACACTGATATAGAGTGTTCTGAGTAAATAGTAGGAATTGAAAAATAGGCTTAGAGAGAAAGAGAAATCCTACACTGAAATTAAACATAAAATGTAGAAAAAGGACAAATTTTTATATAGAAGTAAGTAAATTTTATAATTATCATTAGCAATATTGTAGTGATCTTAAGAATAAAAATCTATTTTTGTAAGCAAATCGGAATAGTAATGAACAAATAGTTATATTAATCACATTACTTAAATATACTTTGAGTCTAAAAAGAAAATTTAAACAATTAAAATTTTAAAATAACAAAATTAAGTATACATGTATTAAGAAAAAGTTACATTAAATAATTTAAATAGAGGAAAACAAAATATAATTAAGAAGACTTTCCTTGCAGCAACACCGGATATATTTGTACAAAACTGCCATACAATGACAAAAGATCTAGTATAAGCCAGAGATTATGTGATATAATCTTCTGATTAAATCCCTTTTTAAAGGTTTTGATCTAGATTCCTCACTTCCCAATCAATTGCCTGTCTTACTATCGCCTTGCTTAAATTAATTCATGGATAGAATCGAATTTTGTTAAATTACAACCAAAATTCATGAAGCCGGATAGGGTCTTTTGAACAATTTGCCAATGATTTTAAGTGGGAATTTTAAAGTATATTTTTCAAAACACAAATCCAAATCCTGAATTCTGACTTTTTTAAAATCAGAATTAAATTTAATTATACCAAATGATCCAAGTGAAGCTCGAGAAAGTATGGAACAATACTTGACGGAGTTTTTTATAGATATTTAAATAAAATTTTGAATCTAAAGGATTTATAACCTATTTCAGCTACCATAAACCTGATATTTCCTTCTTAGAATACAATTAATTCCCAATATGATTCTATATTTCACTCAAATATATTACTTTATGAGTACAGACATATGAATAAATAATTTTATAGGACAATACTAATATCCTGTTTTTGTTTTTTATTCACAAAACTAATCCCTGAAATAACATTACAAAATTTAAAACTATCTCTTCTACCGTGTGCTCATAAGCACACACACCTTTTTTTAAATTTTTCCTTATAGATTTTAATTTATTAAACCCGAAAATAATACTAAATAGGTTCCATCATGCCAAGTTTATTTTCATTTAGAGTGATGTAATTAGTAAAAAAATAAAGTATATTATGTTTTGTTTTAAAAATCCCCATAAAAACTTGACTTATGATATTAATTAAATTATAGGTAGACTCGACATTGAACGAAAAAAAAAGCTAGAAGAATGAAGTAGAAGGGACAAGAAGATGTAGTAGAAAGGGTAATGTAAGTTTGGCGTTAGGGAAAAAAAAGATCAGATACCTCATATCCAAACAGATTTGATTAGTTTATAGCGAGTTTTGAGGAATATTTCCAGCTGAGCTGAGAGTGTTTCAACGTTTTCTCTTCTATTTTAGGAATAAGCATAAAAAATAAGTATAAACAATTCTGCCGTCAAATGAAACAGAGAGAGATCACGTTTTCATAAATTAAATAAACTCAGTATCTCGTTTGATATATAAAGCCACACTTTACTAACATTCAACCTGCAAACCTTAACTATACTTGTGTCTTTATTTGTAGATTATGGCTGATGGATTAAGGAGTATTTGTGTTATTTCTTCAGACCACTTTTCTTTTTACTTATGGCGAATACACGGTAAAATATGAACCTCGTTAGAGACCTAGGCGTTCCCAAAAATGCAACCAAATTGCTAGAATTGAGGGTAAAAAATAAAAGCCTAATGTCACTTGTGGTCTATTTTTCGTGATAAAGGCATCGAGAGAAAAAATGTGCTCAGTTTTTTCTCCCAAAGAGGTAAATCAAGTTTTGCGTATGTTATTTAACTGATCATTCATTGCTTTGAAGTAGAAAATTATTTATAAATTATTATACACTCCAAATTATTAATTACAATCCAATTACTGATTCCTCCAAAACCAGCTTCAAAACAGTTTCACTGCAGAACGGAAATGCATTTGCATTTCTTTCTATGGAGTATTCGGTGCATAAGGAGGAAAACTTTAATACTGATATGATTCGCTTAAGAAAATCAAATATGAAGAGAGCACCAATGAATGAGATTTATGGAAAATTCAAAATATTAAGCATACTCTTGAGCCAGCAGACAGGTTGCATGGAAAATCTCTGGTTTATATGATTGTGGAAAAAAAGTAGAGTCAGAAACTTACATTAGACAAAGACTAATTGTCCACTTATAGAGTATTTACACCCGGTGAAAGAAAATGACAGAAATACCGTCTAGGCTCCATCAGAAAAAGTTTTATTACCTTCTCTTCATAGTAAGTTTAGGTTTATAAAGCAGTTTGTTTAATTACTGCCAGAAGACGGGGAATGTTTGACATATATATGTTACAACATCCCAAAATTGTCTGAAGCCAAATTGAAAGAAAGAATTCGTAGTGGTTACCACGTACGAAAACTTTTTTCTGATCCTTCTTTCTGGAAACGATGGGAAAGAAGAAAGACAATTTCAAGAAAAAAGAACTCTTCAAAAACACAGTGAGCAAGTTTTGTTTTAATTCTAATGTGCCATACTACAAACCCACTGTACAGCGTATACTAGTTACATATGTAGCTCCAGGATTCAAGATGAGTTTAAAAGTTCATTTCCTGCAGTTCCATGAATGATTTCTTGAAACACCTGACGGTTTCCTGTGAAAGAAAAGGTGACAGAGTTCATCAAGTTGTTCATGAAATTGAAAAATTCTACCAAAAAAGTTGGGACGTAAAGATGATAGTTGAGCTACTGCTGGATGCTCAAACAAAAGACCAAAGTTGGAAAGCAAAAGCGATTACGGAGAAACACCAAAGAAAAAAAAGGATTTCACCAGAACACATAAAATTTTGAGTATACATCAGAAAAGAAAAAGAAAATAGTAAATTGAAAAAAAAAAAAAATCTAGGTGCTTTTTTTTTTTGCAAAACACTGTACATAATGAGAGATGGAAACATTTTTTTAATTAATTGCACTTTAAAATATATGATTCAGCCAAAATATCCCATGGAGCAGAAGAAAAAAGAAAATATTTTTCTCTTAACTACGTAATTTGTTAACCAATTTCAATTTTTTAATTCACTTATTAGTTTCAAAATCTTTTCTTCTGGCTAATATGTCATTTTTTTCTTATAATTTCCTCTTTTTCAATAACCTCTGTAAAACCCTCATCCACATTCCAGACGAGAAATTCTTCCTTCGTTCCTCAAAAATGTAGAAATCCTAAATAATACACTGACGAATGACCAACCAGTTTTCACATATTCATTTTGTGATGGAAATACCACGAATACTTCTATTTGTAGAATACTTACCGGAAAAATAAGCAATTAATATCAAATTGAAGCACCAGAGCTCCCTATGATGATTTCTAACACGAACCCTTAATCAAATATTAAAGAAAAAATTATTCATTCGATTTATTTTTTGTTATGTACTTTCCAAACTTAATGGGAGATGAACAATCCCAAGATTAGTCAGATTTGTTCAATTCAAGTTTTTAATAGTTAAAAATAAGGAAAATAAAACATATAACATAAAAAGGGGAAAAAGTATCAGACATACTCCCAATTTTTCAATTTCTAATTGAAAATATAAATCGTTTACTTTTTCCTTCCCCTTCATTTTCCCAATTTGTTTCACTACGTTTTTAGAAAATTAAAAGGGAATAAAAAACTTTCATAACATATATATAAAAGCAAGCTGATTAAACTACATACAGCATAAAAAAGAAACGAGTCTTACAGTAGTTGCATGTGATGTGTTACATCTGACATGTTATCGTAGTAAAAATACGCAATATAGTAACTTCTATCCTGTAAAAAATGAATCGGGTATGATTGGAAATAATTTTCTATTGGATAATTATATCTTTAATGAAAATTTCATTTAAATATATATATATATATATATATATAACAAAAGGAGTAAAATGCAATTTTTTATCAAAACTAATTATTCTTGTTCAATTTGGGAAAGAGCGGAGACAATAGACTTATGATAACTAAAATATGACACATAGTTGTGATTTCAAAGTATTTAAAACCGTTGAAAAACATTGTCAATAACTAACACTGTTAGTTGACGTAACATTTATATTTGTGTTCATTTCGAGCTTGAGTTCATCATTCAAAAAAGGTATGAGCGGCTCAGCTTTTGGAAAACTGAAGTTAAAGCTAAAATCTCCACTCAAAATCATGGAAAGCGAGTGATATTTTTTTAAAAGAACAGAACCACCTTCGATATATATGGTATATACCACAACTGCTCTTTGGCTCGGTCTTTTAAATTGTACGCAGCAATCGAAGTTAGGTATCGAAACACGTTCATCATTATCTACGTCTCTGATAACATGAGTAACGTACAATTCTGTGAAATAACGTCGTCGAAATCTGTTTGGTGCGTCCTGAGACTTTGACAATTGAGAGTAAGGATCGCAAGTTTATCCTGGGAGAAGTCTAATAAGACTTGTTGGTATGTGCGAAATGGATTTAGAGAATCATTTAACGGATGACCAGGGTACCTATCTTTTCCGAGCTATAACCTCTTATCGTTAGGATTTTGAGTGATTGTGACGAATTGACTCTTGCCTTTTGTAGATAAAAATACTTTAAAGGTAAAATATACTTATACTTATACTTACATATACTTATATTACTCTCATATAAGTTATATGAGAGTAATAAAAACTAAAATTTAAAACTATTAAAATGCTTTAAGTGCTAGAAAAATAGCTTTAAAAACGGTGCAATCACCGAGAATGAAAGCAAATTTCAATCAGTGGGGGAGGCCTGACCAATGGGAATGCAGCTTATAACTCAGTCATTGTAGAAGTGAGAGAAACATTGAATGATTTGAAATCAGAAAAACAGTTTTTTTAAAAGCTAATAAGGAATAAAATGCATACAGAAAAAATAGAAAGATCGTGAATATTTAAATTTGATCTAGAGAAATAATTTCCCAAGGAAAATAAGGTGATTTAAAAAAAAATTTGAAAATAGGGTGCTCCCAGGAATCGAACCCGTGGCAGTTTATTTCTAATCAGCTACTATAATCACGAGGGCTCGTAGAAAGAGGTAAAGTAAGATTTTAACATGGATGAGGAGAGTGAAACGAATTTAATTAAAGAGAGGATCTCTCTCTCTCTGAAAGAATGTTTCTGGGTCAGTTAAAATTAGGAATAAGGATATATTTTTCAATATCCAAGATAGAAGGATTATTAGAGTTATCAATTTTTTTAAAGAAGTTAGTTACTAAGTTTTCATAAATTGCCTGATAGACATCATTTTGCTCATGAATCTGAAGTCTTTATTCCTCATGAACCATCAAGATGTTAATATTTGTAGGATAATAATGCTTTGAAAAGCTTCAATTTGATTAATATGAGTTTTAGCTGCATGCGCCCAGATTGGCGTGGCATACGTTAAAATTGGTCTGAGGATTAGTGTGTAGATAAGCAATTTATTTGATCTGCTCAATACAGAGTTTCTTGCAATTAAGGGGTAGATTTTACAGACCGATTGTAGATTTAGTGTCAAGCACTTGAGGGCTACTAGAGTTGGACCCCCTTGCGAGGGTAGCGAAGAGACACCATCACACTCTCTCATTGGTCAAATCAAGTAGCGTGCGCTTACGTCACATCTTGTGACACACTTCCGTCCCTTTTCACGAAATCACTCCTACAAATATCAAGCAACAGAGAGAAAAAATGTTACACATCAAAAAATTTTAAGATGCCAAAACAAATTAAGAATATTCAATTATAATTTAAATCTAAACACTCTATCGGAGCATTAATTAAATTTCTCGTAGATTATAATGTTTTGAAATGCAAAATAACTTTCACTATATCATCGTAAAAATAGTTTCCAAAACTATTGAGCTCTAAATTATACCTTATTCTTCACAATTTAAACGATAGCATACATTATACAAAGTGTGCAATATTTCAACGGTATATCCTACAATTAGTTTAAACTATCACGTTTCACATTCCTGAACAATTTTCTGTCTGCTAGATATGGATGAAGGTAAAGCCTTATTAATAATACATGCCATGCCGTGTTGCATTCAAATTCTAATAAATCAAGCAAAATACTGAAATGTGTCTGAATTAGAAAGGTGCTATTATTCTGAGTTTGTATTAACTATTATGATAAAAGTTCTTGCATCATTGTCTTCAGATGGATATAATATCATGTTTAAAGAAAAATCTTTTACAAATAAGTTATTTTCCTAGCATTACCTTTTGTGTAGACATTCCTTCATTGTAACAACGGAGGATTTATGAGAAAAGTAACCTTTACTTGTGATGTCAAATCGTCTACTTCCTATCATCTTTAATTCCATATTCAAAACTTCAAAGACTTATATCGACGGCTTGATAACAAATACGAAAAGAGAGACGCTAGTTTCTTATTCGGTAACCAAGTTTATTACGAATTGCCGTGCATTAATTGTGTGCATTTAATGAACAGGTTCTTTCGGATGTCATTAAAATTGCATCGATGATTCTTGAAAGACAAGGAAGAGTTATTCTCAGTATCGGAAATTCAAAATGACAGGGTTGGAAAGAAAATGATATTTAACACAGTTATATCAAAAGTAAAGTTTAAAATAGGCACAGCTAATTGGCTCTGGATTAAGTATCATCTTTAATTGGACAACTACTTCAAGAGGGAAACAATATTATTTGAGTGTTTTATCGATCCTGAAAAACTTTGTAGAATTATTCATTATTTTGCATTATGTGTATCGATATCTAATCTCGTTTTGAAATTTTTGGTTCACATTATTTTCAAAGCCATTTAATTTAAACTTTTCATAATTAGCTTTTAATGCATTTAATATTTTTTATTACTCAAATATTACAATAAGGAAAATAATATCAGATTTTCTAACAATATGTCAAAGTATACCTTCAGGAATAATGTAAGGGGCATAGATACAAAATTTGGGAATATATTAAGAAATTATATATATATATATATATATATATATATATATATATATATATACCTATTTTTTTTATTCTAATCTAATTCACTATCGATTCTATGCCATACCCCAAACTCTTAAGAAGTTTTTATGAAAAATGAAAAATAATGTAAAATTTGTTTATCGAAATCCAATTTTACAAAATTAGAATATATTTAAAATGAGAACTAAAAAGAAGTGAATAATCAGTTATTTTACTAGCATTAAAAAACTTTTAAATGCATATATGAACCTGCAACTGTCCCATCCTTCCTTACCTCTTACAAACTATACTAATATCATTAATTTGGAAAACTATGTACCACTTGATAATACTAAGAGACTAAGGAGAATTTTTTTGACTCATACCCCCGTAATGTTATTTCTTCATTTGCCGTTGGCAAAGGATTTTCTAAAATACTAAATTTTCTTCCCTTGAACTAAATATTAAATATTTTACCTAAAATTTATATTCCACACTGCACCCACACAGGCAAGATTTTCAAACTTAATTATTATAACTTCAGAGCAACCAATCCAGAGCCATCTCACTTTACCCTCTCGATCAATAGCAAAGCAGGCACGCCTCTCAATTTCAGGACTCACTTTTTCTCACTTGGGCTCTGTCTCCAAGCACCACTTAGTCACTCCCCCTTTCCACATTCGTTCCACCAATCAGGTAGTTTCCTATCCATACAGGACTGCCACTTTCGTCAGGCACCAAAAGACATTCTGATATGGGATGGAGGATCACTTCGTGAGCAAATTGCCCAGTGACATCAAGCGTATGGTAATTTGCCCCCATCCAACGAATTTATTTTTTTTTCGATTCTAAGCCGCATTCGAATTTCAGTAGCATTAACATTGGAAAAAGTTCGACTTAGATTCGAGTTAATACATTATATATATATATATATATATATATATATATATATATATATATATATATATATATATATATATATATATATATATATATATATATATATATATATATATATATATATATATATATATATATATATATATATATATATATATATATATATATATATATATATATATATATATATATATATATATATATATATATATATATATATAAAGACATAAAGGGGAAAATAATGAAATAAACATTTTTTCTCCTCAATAATTTATGCACATTTTAATGAAATATATAAATAAACAGTCCTCAATCTTTTCAGAGAGTTGAAGTTTTTTTTTAGTACAAGCCATTTCTATATCTGTATAAATTGAATTAAAATATTTAGTTACTTTGAACAGCTATATAAACATGTTAGAAATTTTAAGTGCAAAAGTACACATACTTTAATACATTATAAGTTATTTTTTTATGTTCAGATCCTTTGTGATTACTGAGTTACTTTATTGTGTACTGAATAAATTATTTTGTGTTAAAAACATTATGTTAACACATGTAGACAGAATTAGTAACTTTTTAAAAGTGGTCTTAGAATACTTATGCTGTATATAAAGTAAACTAAAACGTTAATTATTTTAAATTGTGCATAGCTTTGAATTAATAATTAAATGCATGGGAAGTTTGTAAGCTTAGATTAAGAAATTTCTTCAAACTTAGACTTTTTATTTGAAAGTATCTAGAAAGAATGATGATATAACAAAATTCTATCAAATTTAATTACATAGTTAGTAAAAATATATTTACTACATAATTTAATTAATATGTATTTTTATAAATATATAGTAGCTGTTGTGTCAACAAATTATAAACTAAAAACACGTTACATCTATTATATTAAAATTATATGCATAGAAATAAAATAAAAAATACATTTAAAAAAAATCCAGTATTCACACACATTAAAGATATGCTATAATATTTAAAAAAATCACTAGTAAAAACAGACATTTTTCTGTGTAACTGTTTGAAGTAAAAAAGGACAAAAAGTAACGTGTCTGTCACCAACTATTTTCAAACTTGGCACATATATTGAAATTTAGCAGACTTAAAATGAAATTATGCAAATTCCCTGGTATTCAAGAGAACATTTTATACAAGTTTTAATTAAAGTTTATGAATTTTTATTTATTTTACCTTATGACGTTCTGGTATAAAATGTATATAGACACTTTAATAAATTACTTAGAATTGTTTGTTTTCCTCGGGTAGTTTTTTTTCTGTTATTTAAATGATCTATTTTACTGATTAAAGTTGCTTAGTTGCTTAAATTTAATTTTCACGCAAAATCTAAATATATTTTTCAAAAATAACAAATAGCATGCATTAAATTTTAAAAATATTTTTTATATAATTGAATAAATTTATGTATTTTGCAATTCATCACTTATGTAGTGATGTTTAATGTTTTTACAATCAAATAATTAATTAATTTTTAGTTAAAATTTTAAAAATACATGCTTGGAATCACAAGCCAAATCTAAAAAAAGCACACGCACATTATTAACTTTTCTCTTATCCATATAATCACTAGGAAAACATGATATAGATATATTCACCAATTATGAAACGTTTTTTCTTTATTAACTTCAAAAAATCATTTCAATGTTTAGGAACATTCAAATGTGGTTTCTTCATAAAATATTTAAGAAACTGTATTTTTTTATTGGTTTCTCAATTAATAAGAAAAAATCATAATTTAAAAAAATTAAAAAAAATTATTTACTTTTTCCTTTAAGTATAATGGAGACTTCCATAATGTTGCTTGTTTTTGAATAATTTGTCAAAATGGTTATAATTAATATTATTTACACATTCATTTAATGACCATTATTTTAAATATTTCAGAACCTAAGATATTTAATATTGACTGATTATTAAACTTGCTGGGCTACAATTTTTCTTTGTAACATTGGTACTATCATTGTCTAAATATTTAGTAAAAAAAGGTTGAGTGAGATAGTGTGAGAGCGTACATGCGGGATATTGGTGACGAACCTCGTAAATTTGAACCACGGTCGAGTGATGAGAGAGACATTGAGCTAGCACATACAACCCCCTCTCCAAACTCCCACAACCCCGCTAATGGAGAATTTTGAGCCTCGACGGATTGAACATGTATCAGCCCCTCTACACAGTCCTTACTCAGTGGCACGAGGGATTGGACCCACAACTTAACAAATGAACGGCCACAAAAATCTGTTGCATCTGCTCCGTTTTTCAAAGCCAGTGCATTAAATTCCTATTATACTTAAAGTTGTTTCATTAATGATTTTTGTATTAAAGGTTTTCAAAATGAAACGTTAGACTGTACATGAAATAAAATCTTTAGCGGAAATTTTAAAGATTATACTTACATTTCAATTTTTCTGCTGTGTGAATCTTATTGTAGTAACACTAGAGAATCAGTTGAAGTTCAAAAAATATATTGATAGATTATTATTTTTTTCTTTTTCAAAAATTATATCATAAATGTCTATCATCTATTGTATACATTTGTTTTCACCACAAGGGAACTTTTCTATCCATAAATTCAAAACAACGCGGTGAATTTTAATAACCCACACATCTGCGTGAAAATTCTGATTATGTTTTTGGTTTCCATTATTGAAGTACGGTAGAGATGTATGCATACGTTTTTATGACTAAAAACTATAAAAGCTTTCTGTGATACAAATATATATATAGTAGAAACTCTCTATCAAAGAGAGATGAACACTCAACAAGCAAAACTGAAAAAAAAATGAAATCTTAAGATCACCAGACATTGAAGGATAAATGAGAAATTAAAAATATAATAGGGTGAAAATATAAAAAAATGGATGTTAGAGTATAGAAACATTGCTGACTTAGAACAGCTTGTATATAAAATAATTTATTTTAAAGTGGGGTTTAACATGTTTTATGATCAGTCAATGTTTCTCATTTATGTTAATAATACTGAGCAAAAACCTATTGAAAATAATGGATAGAATATCTAAATTCATTACAAGATAAAGGTAACTTACCTAAAAAATGCAGAGCTAAATCTGATTAGAATAAACAAGTTATTGCCAGATTCTGGACCCAAATGCAAATTCAAAGCATGGGAATGGCTGGATTGTACCACTTAACGAAAGTATGAACATAATTAAAATAAAAAATTAAAAAGAGAGCTTACATACTACCAATACTTTGGGGACACTAGGATTATATATGAATTAAAAAATAACGATAAATAATTTTATCTAATATTAGAATATGGAGATAACTATATCTAGGAAAAATGATAAATGTATAATGCTGAACTATTATTAATCTAAGGAATTTTAATCCTTACAGCTTAGAATTTTTTTATTTAAATAACTATTAATAAAATTAATTGGGAATTTTTGAATTAAGCAATATTTAGTAAAATGTTTATAGTTTTTTTTATTTTTATTTTTATTTTTTCAAACTAGAAATTTATTGCGCTGTATATAATTAATAACAATATATCTAAATATAGAAACATGTACATTACTCTCACAATGAGGCACTTTTATAATATATATATATTGAATTTAAATTTTTCTCTTTTATCATAAATATTAGTAACTATAACATTATCTTTTAATTTGATTTATATATCAAGAAAATTTGCTTCCTAGTTGTTACTATTAGTCTGTATTGAATTAAGATATTTTGGATAAAAATTAGTGCTAAGTTTAAAATTGTCTTACTTGCCAGAAATGATAATACCATTTATGTAATGAAAAATGTAATATCCAGAATTATTCACGAAACTATTTTCAAAATAATGTAAATATAAATTGGCAAGTCAGTTGCTAGTAGGGCCACTTTGTGACAAACCTTTAATCTGTTGATAATAGTTACCATAATAATATATATAGTTCTCTCTTAGAACAAACCTAAGTAGAGAACCAAATCGATCATAATTAACACTTTTAAATAAATTCTCTTTATGTAATTTTAATAGTATTTTTATCATATCATCAATATTAATGGAGTTGAAAAGATCTTCAAAATCTAAACTATAGTCTGAAGAAATCGTTTTATCTTTAACTTGTTCAATAAATGATTTACAATTTTTAAGAATGGGTGTGGATTTTTAAGATTATTTATTATATCATGTAATATTTCATGGAGAATTTTGCCTGTTTTGCTAATATATGTATTAAATCCCTTTGTAACTGTCCTGAATTTACCTCTAAAATAATAATTATAATAAAACCTACATATTAAGTATATATGAAGAAATACAGACGCATGGTTTATCCACTCTGTACACTGGCTGTAGATGATTCTGGAGTTGTTGTCCAATGATGTTCTCAGTTGGAAATAGATCTGGTAATCAAGTAGGTCAATTTTAATATTTTATGCTATGAAAAACTATTTTGGAAAAAGATAGAATACTACTGAAAATATATAATGTATCTGAAAACCATCCTTAGTTGATACTATAGTTAGATTACCGAATACAAGTATTGCAGAAAAACAGAATATTTCCATGATGTAGCAAACTACATTATAGTAAACATTGTAGTACTACATTATAGTCTTTAAATGTGGCGCAACACGAACCCAAATTTGCTAAACTGCCCCAATTTAAATGTGAAAAAATTAAAATTTATAAGCAAACCAAATGATTTTTAGCTTACGTTAATAGTTTTGTACATAAATGATTTGTGTTTCAAAACATTTGTGAAAATATTGTGCTAAGATTAGGTTGAATAATACTTCGTCGTAACAAATGCTACCGATACTATACAAAAACATATTTTGAATTAGAAAAATATTTTCAGTCATATTGTGACGAATCTGTACGGAACCTTTCCACTAATCTTCTTAGGCGTCTTTCTGGGGAATATAAATTCACGTTTATTTCCAATCAACTCCAAAAAGAAATTTGAGATATGTAAATGAGATAAGGTATTTAAGTCGAGGGTTGCGAGATAACAGGAGAGATGATGGTAGGCTATTGATCCAACAACGTTACAAGCTAAACTAGAAGTTTCAAAGACATTAGTTTCATGAAGACGTCGTGCTGCTAGACGTACCAGAAAGCTGATATAAGCCAGCGGTAAATATAATTCACGTACGCTTAAAGTAAGCGTCAGTTTCAGATATTTAGTTAAAGTTAATGACAATTAAGAATTCGATACGTTTGTTTCTCGGATCTCCTATTTCGGTAAACCCTACTTGAGTTGAGCTAGATTAGTATTCAATCGTATTCTTAGTAATTTAATTTAATATAAAGGCAAATCCCTTTAGATGACGTAACATATTTACATTATTTGTTATCAGGGATTTTTGAGGAAATTATAACAAAAATAAATAATATTATTATTCAAAATGGCTTTTGGTGGTTCTTTGCCTCAAATTAATCTTGGTGTTCAAGGTGTGACCCAAGGGGGTCATCACAATATTTAACTAAAATATTGTTTTAATATATAACAAAAGTTGGAAGATAAAGTACAAAATAACTAGATCTTGGCAGGCATTAATAGTTTTTTTTTGTGCCTTTACAAACTTTAAATGTGTTTTTCTTAGACTTCTAATTTTGATGAAGTAAATGTTTCCTATTCTCTGAACCTTTTTTCCGATCAAGATAGAGTCCTAAAATTTATTGCAGATAATTTCATGTATGTGTTCTATAAAAAACAATATGGATTCAGGCCTGAGGTCTATTTTAATTTTTTAAATGCCAATCTTAATTAATTACAGCAATTCAATCTCTATTTTTTGTAACCATATTTAATAATTCTTTTATTTTTTTTCAAAATATTTGCACTTAAATTTTATGCAAAAATATATTTGTCGACTCAGTGGAAAATTTATCTATTGTTTGGGGTGCGAAAAACAATTCCCGGAAAAAAGATTTGAGAAGAACATTTCTTATCATGAAAATTTAAGACATGCACTTGCTGAAAAGCTTAGAAGATCTAATTTTAAGCCTTGCGAATGAACAAATAGTGCGCAATTTTATTAAACTTAAAATTTAGTTAGTTTTAAAATAAGAAATCAATTAAATTAAGAGCACTTGGAAAATTCTGTTTTAGGTATTAATGAACAATGTGAATTATTTAACCATTTACACTATTATTTAGTTCCTTTCAAATTATCTCAACATTGACACAAATTCTGTCCGTATGAGAGGTAAATTTCAAAAGTTATTAAAAGACTTTTTCGGGGACAATGCATTAAACAAATAATATAAAAGAAATTTTTTAAAATCAATTCCTACTTTGAATATTTGAATAGAAAGTACTTTATTGACGATTGAAAATTTGAATTATATATATATATAGGGAGAGAGTGAACTAATAGTGGGAATTGAAAAAATAGCATGATTTGTCTACATTGATGTAACAATGCAAACACGGTTCGGCTAGTTTGGCTGAAAAACAGGTTTTCGACGCCAACTTTTATCTTTGTTTTAACAGTTACAGTGTTACATAGATGGAGATGAATCTAAAATGGCGTCAGAAACCGGTAAAAAGGAAACCAACATGGCTGTATCTGTAATTCTTTAAATAATTAGTTTCAGTCAATTAATTATAATTCAATTATCGTATTTTTATCCAAAACTATAGTGTATAGATAATTTCAGCTCAAATGAGTGCTTTAAAATATGAGAAGAAACCTTTTCAAGTTTTGACACAAGTCGTCAAAAACGATGCCAATGTGGCTATATTTGCAATTCTTTGAATAATTAGTTTTAATCAATTAATATTTATTAATTATAATGAATTATCATATTTTTATCCAAAATAATCATGTTTATAATGTTTCAGCTCTATTGAGCGTTTTAAAATGAAATTTATTAACGATTGAAAATTCCACCAAGATAAATAAATAGAGAGTGAGAGTGTGAGCTATATATATATATATATATATATATATATATGTACTAGTAGGAATTGAAAAACAAAAGATGATTTAATTTAATCGGGCAGACAACGCGAAACCAAGATTAAGTCAAATGAATTTTGATTTACAAAATGTGCAGTTTCAATCTACACGGTCGATCTTGAGTCACACCATGACTCGAATTCGCTGGTCACGAGTTCCTGACCATAACCGCTAAACTACCACAGCCACTTCAGTCAACAGAAAATTAGAATA
>BMAU01006842.1:0-77500 GCA_019973935.1 Trichonephila clavipes
CAAACTCGTTGGAGATTCAGAAATCCACCACTAGAGGGCTCCAGGAATGGAAACCCGAAACTTTCTGCAGGCACTCCTGGAGGGGAAAAAAAATTCGCCATTCGGATTCGGACAGGAAGTTGTAATCAATTCTTATTTGAAATCGAATAATATCTGATTTGTACCATCCTGTGAGAATTGGAATATACATTAAATAGAAAACCTGGAAGAGGTGAGTCCTTTCTTTGTTGAATTCCATTTGTATGGAAATTCTTGATGTGTACTATTCTATATTTAAAGTATAATCGTTTAAAAACAAAATTCTTAACTCTAATTCTAATCTAATCTAACATACATATTTTGGTCCGTCAGGCGGAGAGCCCGATGGATAATGGCTTCTAAAGCAAAAATCTTAAAATCAATCCAACATTTTTGATAATGTTGGAAAGAGATCAAGAGATTCGAGGGAGATAATTCGTGACCAATCGCCGAACCGGATTGCTCGGCTGCGCTAATTGATGTATTAAAATCTAAAATCGAGAAATATGAGAAAAAAAATTAGAAGAGACATTTTCCGAATTGAATATAGATGTAAGGGATGAAAAATGAGAAAAATACCTCGATATGCAGGATTCATTATTAAATTGCTCTGTATCGTTAGAAAAGGTGACACATACATTCAAAAAACCGAAACCGAAAAGAAAATTTGGAAAATAAAAATCTAGCTGCAAAAAAATGCCTAAACTTGAATTGCCACAATTTCATGGGGGAAATGGAATATTGGATAACTTTCAAAGAATTATTTCAGGCGACGGTAATTGATAATTCAGATTTCACAGAAATAGACAAATTGCAATATTTATTTGCTTCAGTAAAGGGTAACGCTGCTAAATTAATTCGAGGTTTCGCGATTAAAAGAAAGAAAATTTAAAAAATTGCTGGGAATTATTATGTGAGAGATATGAAAATAAAAATCAGTTAGCAAATTGCCAAATTAACAAATTATTTAGTATACGTACAAACAATGCAAACTCGGCAAAACAATTGTTTGAAATTCTAGATAATTGTAACGAAAGTGTAAGAAATCTAACTGTATTAGAGTTGGAAATAAATCAATTGAGTGAGCTAATAATCATAAATCACTGCACTTCTAAACTACACGAAGAAATTGCTCATTGCTGGGAGTTAACCTTGAAACCAGATACTTATCAACACTGCAAGCATTTCGTATGTTTATAGAATCGGAGGCACGTGCGTCAGGTCTATTAAGTGGAAATGCTGACGCTCCCAAATCGAAACTCGGAACAAGTAATCAAATTATTAACAAATCGTACGCAGAGAGTAGAAAAAATGTATGGTTTGAAAAAGGAAGTCGGTTTAGTCAGAGCAATTTCAATCAACCAAAGAAATCGTTAGTATTTAATGCAAACTTAGATAAAAATTATTCATTCTCATGTGCTATTTGTAAAGAAAACGGGAGTCATCCGTTATATAAATGTCCTGTTTTTAACCGAATGAAAGTTGGAGAATAAAAGCCATTGAAGGGATTTGCTGTACAAATTGCCTTAGAAAAATCACACCACGCCTGAATGTAGAATAAACATCGGACGCAAAGTCTGCAAAGATCGCCACCATAATTTATTGCTTGTTTATAATGTAAACGGTTCCGTGTTGAGTGAAAATAGTCAAAACGTAGTGGCGGTTTCTCGAGGTTGTCAGCTGAAGGGTAATAAACAAACCAGTCCCGTGCTTCTTTCGACCGCGATCATAAAAAATAAAGTCTAAGTCGGGAAAATGCATTGAATTCAGAGCTTTAATAGATAACTCTTCGCAATTATCTTTAATTTCGGGAAGGCTTAAAGAAAAATTAGACATCCCTGTAAAATCGGAAAAACATAAAATTTCGGGAATCAACGGGGTAAATGCAGAAACTTCACTACATAGTTGTACAATCGAATTCACTCCTCATTTCTCGTCTCTAAAAATTTAATCTTGATGCTATAGTAGTTAATAAAGTTACATCACCTCTTCCTAATTTTCAATTTGAAAATCGCCAATTTCCACATTTAAAAAAATCTGAAACTCGCGGATCCAAATTTTCACATTTCAAAACCAATAGATGTATTATTAGGGCGCTGAAATTTATGCAGATCTGTTGGAAGGAATGCCTATTTTGGACCTGCTGGAACACCAACAGCTATACCTACTAAATTGGGATATATCCTCTCTGGAAAAATCTATGCACCTCCTCTTAAAGAATCCATAGTTAATTCTAGTTTAAACGACCAACTGTCAGAACTTTGGAAACTCGAAGAAGTTCCTAAAACTAATGCTAAAATTCAAATTCCTGATCCTTGTGAAGAAAGTTTTTCAAAATCGGTGAAAAGAAATAATGAAGGTAGATATATTGTTAATCTTCCCTTTAAAGAAGATAATACTCTCTGTGAAAGCAAAGAAAAGCCGTACAATTATTGTATGCCTTAGAAAATAAATTTCACAAAAATAAACAATTCAAAGACAATTTTCTAAACTTCATGAACGAGTATTTAGCACTCGGACATATGCGTGAGATATCTCAAAAACGGGATGACGAAACACCTAATTGCTACATTCCTTATCATATGGTAACAAATGAAAAGTCTACCACAACCAATTGTCGTGTTGTTTTTAATGCTTCGTCTAAAACAAAAAATGGTAAATCATTAAACAATGTTTTGATGACAGGGCCTAAGTTACAAACTGAAATATTTAATCATTTAATTAAATTTCGATCGTACAGGGTAGCATTTGCAGCTGATATCGAAAAAATGTATCGCCAAATCTTAATTTCGGATGAATACTGTAAGTATCAAAGAATTGTTTGGCGAGCCACTCCCTCTGATTCATTAAAATCCTTTGAACTCCAAACTATCACGTATGGTACTTCATGCGCACCGTTTCTCGCTTTGAGAACGCTGCAGCAGTTATACCAAGACGAAGAACAAAACTTTCCCTTAGCAGCAAAAATAGCTCGGGAAAATATTTATATAGACGATCTGTTATCGGGTGCAGACACAGACGTTGAAGCAAAATCGATTATCATTGAAATTCAAAATTTACTGAAATCGGGTGGTTTTATTCTTCGAAAATGGTCAAGTAGTCACCCAAAGGTTCTTCAAGATCTAGATACATCACTTTTAGCTTCGAAGCCGATACATTCTCTAGGTGATGAAGAATTTAAACAACGTGTGCTAGGGTTAATCTGGAACTTGAAAACAGATTCGATTCAAGTTAAAGTAGTACATGAAGAAATTTTAAAAACAAAAAGACAATTACTTTCCATCATTGCGCAAATTTTTTGATCCTCTAGGACTATTCTTACCCTCGGTTATAACTCTCAAAATAATGTTACAAGAGTTGTGGAAATCTAAAAGCCTTTGGGATGATCCTATACCCTCATCCATTCTGGAAAATTGGAATAAATTCACTAAAGAAAGTAAATATTTAAATTCGATTCCAATACCTCGTTTTATGGGGATTGATCAAAAATTCTGATATCATATTACATGGATTCTGCGACGCCTCTACAAAAGCGTACGCCTCAGTCGTCTATCTCAAATCTAAACAAGAAATATACATCTTGTAAGTGCCAAAACCAATCAAGCAACTTACGATACCAAGATTAGAACTTTGTGGAACCCTACTATTAGCAGAACCCATATCAGTGATTCAAAAAGCACTCAGAACTAAACCAGCTGAATGTTTTTTTTTTTATGGACTGACTCCACAATTGTCTTAAGTTGGCTTATGAACCCCCCCCATTAAAGAAAACATTTTCGTAAAAAATAGAATAACTAAAATTTTAAATCTAACCTCAACCGATGAGTGGCATCATATTCCGGGAAAACTTAACCCCGCCGATTGTGCGACTCGTGGGTTATCCCCCCAACAGTTAATGAATGCAGATTATTGGTGGAAGGGTCCAGATTGGATCAACAATGATTTAAAAAGAAGAATTAGCATCAGCCAAAATTCTAACTACTTGCACAGTCGAAGCTGATTTTGTATTAAATTCTATACCTTTGGTTGTTAAGTCAAATCCGTTAGAACCTATCATCAGTAAATTTTCAAACTTTACCAAACTTATTCGAGTTATTGCTCTATGTAAAAGATTCATCAATAATTGCAAATCAGGATCTAAGGTAAAAGGACAATTAAAATCAGAAGAAGTAGAATCGGCACATAAATTTCTTGTGAAAACAATTCAACAAGCCAAATATTCGCAAGAAATAAGTCATTTAAAATATCATAAACCCATACCTAGGTCCAGTAAACTACTATCTTTAAATAAATTTTTAGATGAAGATGAAATTCTTCGGGTAGGTGGCAGACTCACCAAACAGCCTACTCTCTCATTCGATCAAAAATTTCCGATAATCATTCCCAAACATCATCTTATTACTACTTTAGTAATTAGACAATTCCACCTTCGTAGTTTTCATTCAGGAACTCAAATGACATTATCTTTAATTCGGCAACGTTATTGGATACCGGATGGACGATCGACTGTTCGACGAGAAATAAAACGATGTATCGAATGTTGTAGATTTAACTCTAAACCATCGTACCCTAAAATGGGAGATCTACCAAAACAAAGAATCACCGAAACTCGCCCATTTGAAATCGTCGGCATAGACTTTGCCGGACCTATTTTGACTAAATGTCAACACCTTCGAAGGCTAGCAAATTTAAGTCCTATATATATCTTTTCATATGTCTAGCTACAAAGGCAGTTCATCTTGAACTCGTCTCCACTTTATCAACTGATGCCATGCTAGCCGCACTGCGTCGATTCATTGCTCGACGTGGTCATCCGTCTGAAATCCATTCGGACAATGGCACTAACTTCATAGGATCCAAAAACTACTTGAAACAACTCTATATGCTAGTGAAAGAACACTCAATACAAAAGTATTCTACAGATAGAAATATTAGATGGAAATCCATACCCCTATGCTCTGAATTTGGAGGTCTTTGGGAGTCCTTAATCAAGTTAGCCAAGAGGCATGTTATCAAAACCTGCAAAGGACATCTTCTGAGTTTTGAAGAACTATCGAATCTGCTGTGCCAAATAGAAGCATGAATCATTCTAGACCCCTGGTCCCACTTTCCAGTGATCCAGCAGATATACGAGCTCTCACACCAGGGCATTTCTTAATCGGAGAACCCTTACTCTCGAAATTTCTGAGAGTAAATCAATAACTAATACTTCTTTAAGTCTCCCTTGCAGATGGAAAAGTCTTTTGAAGCTACGGCAACACTTCTGGGATCGTTGGCACAAGGAAGTTCTACATCACTACCAATCCAGGCCCAAGTGGAAAGCTTCCCAATTTGAGGTACAAGTGGGCAATCTAGTTCTGATATCTGATGACAACAGACCCCCTCTCCTGGCCCATGGCAAGAATACTAAAACTCATACCCAGGCACGGATGGAACCAATAGAGTAGCCATTCTACAAACCGGATCTGGACTAACTCGTAGATCGATTAACAAAATTGTCCTGCCAATTTGCGCCCGGGAGGATGGAGATTCTGAAATCCACCACTAGAGGGCTCAGGAATCGAAACCGAAACTTTCTGCAGGTACTCCTGGAGGAAAACAAATTCGCCATTCGGATTCAGACTCTAATTCTGAGATATTGAGATTCTTACTATACGATATTTACTGTCTGCATTGAGCAAATGTAATTCATTTATTCGAAATAACAAGTTGTAATCAACTCTTATTCGAAATCGAATAATATCTGATTTGTACCATCCTGTGAGAATTGGAATATACATTAAATAGAAAACCTGGAAGAGGTGAGTTCTTTCTTTGTTGAATTCCTTTTGTATGAAAATTCTTGATGTGTAATATTCTATATTTAAGTCTAATCGTTTAAAAACAAAATTCTTAACTCTAATTCTAATCTAATCTAACATTCGTACTTTCACCTGCTTGATGTTCAAAGATAAGTTTAATGACGGGCGTAACAATCTAGCCCTTTAACACGATGAATTTCTTGGACCTTAAACTTATGTTACTGTCGATCAGTGGCATAAGTAACAACACATTTAAGCATAATTATAGGAGTTATAAAACCATCAAAATTAATAGAGAGAAAATGCTTATATCATCAGAATGACTGCGTTTCACGAATTTTAACAAAATAAGTGATCTATTATCATTTTTGTTTTGAGAAAACCAATCTCACTTAATATTTTCCTTATTTGTTATTGCAATATCTGATGTTTAAATTATAATTAAGAATCTTTATACATCTCATTTACATATCTTGTTGCAGAGTTCAAGGGAAAGGAGATATTTAGGTTTTTCTTCAATGACTCATTTTTAACTTTCTCCTTCCCCAACTCTGTCCTTTTAGTTTCGTAACCTTTTCTTCCTTCATTATTCCCCAGAGAAAACCAGAGAGTTGAAACAAGGGCAACTGGCTGCGATAAAAATTGCATTATCTCGGTTATTTCTGAAGAGCACATAAAATAACAAAATCAATAATTCTTATCGAAAGAATCAATGAAAGTATACTGTAAATAATTCAAGGCGAAAAAGTTATGCATGCATTTGAAAAGTATATTCTTCGTGGAAAAAACATAACTAAATATATTTCAAATATTTTTTGATGAAATGAAAAAGTGCAAATCTACAATAAGACATTAAAACGTATTTGCTGAAATAAACATCAAATTTTCTAAAAATGCATTGAGTCATTATAATAGTATACTTTTTCCACCAAATTATTATAGTTAATTTCTTATAAAATCAAATGTATCATATAAGGACTTTTTTAATTGGAATAGTGACTTTTCAAATATTACTAACTGAATTCAATCACAGAAAATTGTGTTTTGTAAGAGTTAAAATTTTAAAATTAACGATGGAAATATTTTCACTGTACATATAGTGAATAAAATTTTTGTAATACATTTTATAGCTTGCTATGTATGCAAAATATACAAAAAAAAACTAAGCTGTATGTCGTAAGAATAAAAAAATAGATGGAAATCTCAATGAGAGTACTATGGGGAAGTATTTCCCTTTATTTTATTAAAAACATATCCATCTATTAACCTTCGTCCCTGTTTAAAGAGCACTACGGAAAGAACGTTTGATTTGCCATGTTGAGTTTGTCTCGAGCAGGTATAGGGTAGCTTCTTCACAAGTACTTGAATAACGACAACTGGTAATGGTGTGCAGTGCGCTATTTTACATAAAGAAGACATGGATCATATTTCAATGTTTCAGTGTTGATAACTATTAATCAAGACATTTCTATTTTGTGATGTAAATCTTCAGATTTAAATTAGCAATATACAGTTTCTTGTTTTAGAGTTATTCTCTGGTGAGAGAGAGATGCGTAGTTTGCAAAAAATGGTAAGTTTAAACCATAGAATGAACATATCAGGCTTAAGAACAATCTCCACTTAAGTCCCCCCCCCCCGTAAGTAACAAGAAAAAAACTCCGTTAACTGCTGGGCAAATATCTTTGATCTTAGATCTGATTGGTGCTTACATGTTGCCTGTATGTTTGATAGGTATATAGTAATTTGACTTATATGTTTACATAGTTTCCAATTTTTCTTACATATTCGCTCAAAACATAGACATACCTATTTGCCAGGGGGGTATTCAACCTCAGTTCAATAGAGATCCATTCTCATTAGATTTTTGCTTGTGGGAACACTTGAAAACTTTGATGAACAATCCATTTGTGAAGGGTGTAGAACATAGCAGAAATGGACTCGTCGTTTTTACAAACAATATAAACACGACTGAAATCAGTACAAGAGTGAACCACTATTCCTTTCTCCGTTATACACTGCGCCTTGTACTTTGAACATTTACATTGTATATTTTTTTAATGTCGATAACCTTCCTTGTGGCAATTCAATTTGGACACTTAAATTTACATCACCTGTCTGAAACTCGAGGGAAAAGTGCCCCCTAGATTCCATAGTAAACACTGTTCGTCTTGATGAAAATAATCCTCCTTCTGATTTTTTTATTTTGACCAAATGCTTTTACATACGTGTTTATAAACAGAAATAGAGCTTATTTTTGCACATGATTACAAGCACCACTATTGGTTGTTGTTTTTAAAATATTTTCATTTTAAAGAGTAGAACATTAAAATAAAGTTAATTGTTTTCACCGGTGTAGTAGTACTATATTCTACACTGTTGAAAACAATTGAAAAAAAGGACAAATGTTTTTTTTCTTCCTTTTTGCAATAAACAGGAAACTAGCAAAGCAAGTAAAGCCAAACCAGGTCAAAATATCATCCAATATAAGACCAATAAATGGGTAAACAAAAATGGACACATCCTGCAACTTAAATAAGGAAAATTGTCAGTTTTCAAGCACATCAGTTGGTCCATATCCTGTAAATCAGGGAAAATAATATCTAATAGGTTGTATAATCACCTATAACAGCTACTCAACTCTCACACCAGTGTTTCATACTGTTTACCAGGGTACATATTGGGACTTGTTACTACCACAACCACTCTTGAACCAATGCACTCTTGAGTTCATTAATGACCGTTGGAGTTGGTACTCGAGCTGCAATTGAGGGTCCAAGGACATTTCATACGTGTGTGATGGAATTAATGTCAGGGTACATAGCAGACACTCTGGTTGTTGTCCTAAGTCCACTAACTTAGCCTTGTGTTGGCGTCCTCTGAAAATTTAACATATATTACATGGATATTGCCCTGTACTGCTGATTTTTCAGAGTAACTCTATCGAAGATATGAAGGTCGGTAGGCTCGTCTTCCATGATACTTCCCCAAACCATCAGATTACATTAACAATAGTGATCCTTTTTGACAATGTTAGAGGGCTGATATCGACTCCAGCATTCTCCTCAGATGACAACACATCTCGAGTTACTGTGGAGACCGAATCGTGACTTCAGAGAACCGTCCCCTAATATTCTTCTGTCCAAGACATGTGATCAAGGCAACAAGCTCGATAGTCTATTTTGTGGCTCACAGTGAAAGGGGTGCAGGACTACGAGCGCCAAACATATAAGCCACCTGCATTAAGTCTATGAGCGACAGTTATCCGAGAGATGGATGTTCCTGCTGCCTTATACTGGTCACGAAAAAGTTATGGTAATGTCACGGACCTATCCCTTTTCGCTAGAAGTCTCAATTGACAGTCTTGAGACAGCACTGTTGCCGTTTCGTGGCTTTGACCACATAGAGGAACCAGTGCCTCTCTCTCTGTGAGCTGTCTCCTTACGGTGAACATCAAATTTCTCGAAAATTTGTGGTCCCTACATCACTTAATCTATGATTGACCCTCCTTGAGTCTTCCAATTATCTGCCATCTTTTAGTGCCGTCCATACGATTACGACGGATCATATTAATGAAGGGTAAACGAAGAAATTTTTTTAAAAACAAGGAATGGGCCAAGCTTCGATGTTTCTAAGTGTTCATATGCTACAAGCTTCAGTGAGGCACCGTTTTACAAATTCTATCCCCGTATAATTGTCCTTGAAAAGCTCAGCTGTCATCTGATACCTTATTTGCGTGTAGTAGTTAACTATATTTTTTTCTTTTATTTAAGGAACCCATTCATACGTTTTATTGTTGTCACCATTGAATGTAAATTGTTCTTTTATCGAAATTATTTTTCCCCATTCATTTAAGTTTTCATGTGTATACTTATCAAACGACATGCAACTGTTACACTTTATGAGATTTTTAAATGTAATTGTCAAACAAGATAAGATAATTTTCCTAAAATAGTTTGAACATAAAAAAATTTGGTTAGATTACAGCAATGCCTGTCATTGCGCACACTAATCTAAGCCATCATTCTGGATAAAAATTACATTACTTACGCAAGCGTGAACATGACAGGGTTTATTTCATGTGTGTGTGGACTGGTCTTTCAGTTCTACTATTGGAAATACGTGATGTACATTCTGCGATATTGTTCAAGAGATGGAGTGTTTATTTAATAATATGGAAAAAGTACTCAGATGAATCTTTATATTCTGGAGACTTGGGTAATATCATTCTCTGATAGGAATCACAATCTCATAAGAAAAATAAAATGTACCAATTATTTTTCAGATTTACTTTAGCTAAAGGACTTGTCATAAAAAGAAGGGATGATAAAATGCGTTGTAGATATTTAAATTTAACAAACTTGAAATAAAGTGATTTCTAGAAGTTTGCGATGAGCTGATGATTACGCTTATTTGATATACATATTATAAAAAAAATATTCCCTTACGTTAGATTTCTTCTGCTGCAATATTTGTCGAATTTTATAATGTGTAGAAAATTTCTTTTTGAATTGTTATCTGTTCGATTTAAGATCTGATGGTTACATGAAACATTTAAAAAGTCCATTAGAAAAAATAAATTCAGACCGTCTTAATATAAAATGGAACTACTTAACAATCAATAAAACATTTTGCGGGAAATATCTCTATTTAATTAAAACTAAATATGAATTTATCAATACACTTTTACCTTTAATAAATATCTATAATATTTCAAAGTAACTATATAGATCAGTGGTTCTTAAATTTTTGATCTCCGTGGTCCCTCTTTATATATTAACCTAAATCGTGGAATCCCAAGAATATCCTCACTGAATCCCAACATATGACTGATTGATTTAACGATTCCTCAATAATCCTAAAACTTCCTCTGCTACTTATATATATATATATATATATATATATATATATATATATATATATATATATATATATATATATATATATATATATATATATACAGTTTTATTTAACACTTCTTTTTTTCCCTTAAGAAAGTAGTAAATATCTAATTATAAAAAATATTGCAAAATACAACTTTCAAATAATTAATATTTATTAAATATTTATTTAACAATTTTAATTAAAAACTTTAATGAGGATAATAATGCATTTTTTACACGTGCTATTTTACCATGTGTAATATTTGAAATTTGCAGTCTCAAATCTAGTTCTAAGTTTCCACACACTTTCTGAGGAATTTTTAAAAAATCGGAAATAGATGCAATCATTATCATATTGGTGCACTATGAACTTAGTTCTTAACGTTTTCGAATGAACGTTTACTCTTTTTTTTAAATATTGCGTTGCAATAATCGCTATGCAGTGGCAAACAAAAAAAACCCAACAAAAAATGAATCAATATTCTTGATTGAAATACATGCTCTAGTAGAGTTTTTTATTATTTAAGGTGGCACATTTTTCAATTTTTCCATGATGTCTTTCAGTTTCTTCAAACAAGAGGTGCTGACCATTGAATGCGAGATCCTTGTGGAGACCCTGGAAAGACGCAGGAGACCCACGGGACTCCCAAGACCACAATTTAATTCCATTCATGAAGATCGCAAGCTGGTAATTGTTTGTGATTAACAAAGTTGCCGAGGATTTAAAAGTATTACATGTCAATTTATGGCGCTCCGCAAAACAATTAACTACTCTCAGAGCACAGTTGAGGTTAAGTTCAATTGCATCAACGCCTGAGCTAGAGTTCCATATAACAATGTCATCGGAAAATATTACTATTATACAAAATTTGGCAAAATCTCTCTCAATCCCAGAAATAAATAGGGAAAAGGACTAAGGAGCAAACTTTGAAGTAGTCCCTGTTTAATGCCGAACGGTTCAGACAAAGATCTATTATATTTTACTCTAATGAATCTATTTTTAAGAAAGTTTGAAATCCAAGGAATAGCTCTACCTTTAATACTAAATAAGTCATGAATTTGGTAGTCAAAAATTGGTGCCAAAAGCCTTAGGCATGTCCAAGAGAATACTGTCTAGATGCCATTACAATCTATTTTAAAAAATGAGTAAAACCGGAAGGGAGGCTTTAATCTACCAGAAGAGGGTATTTAAATTGTTTAAAACCTATCACGTCGAGTTTGATCTCAAAAAATGCTATATATTTATATTTCTATAAAACATTTTGAACTTGATATTTATTTTATTTTCTGGAAAATGTACTAAAAATGTTCTTATAGCATGAATATTTTTTTGAGTTATGGTATATTATTTAAATAATGATTTCATAAAAAAATTACCTATTTCTTGTAATATTTCCTCTATGAGCTCTAAAATTTAAATTTCCGGACATTCTCCAAAAAAATGCATCTATTTTTTTTAGTAATATTTTTATTGTTATAGCGCTTTATTACTTTTTTTTCAAAAATGTTGCTAAAGCATCATTTACAACTGTGTTATTTGCAAAATTTGTAATGTTTCATTATACCTTTTTTTTATTAAAAAAATGTACTCCGAATTTGCTCCGATACCTTAAAAATTCAATACTGTAAGATATCCTCTTATATTTAAGTTTTAATATATATTCATCTGCACACAAACACGTATTCAATAGACGAATATCAGTTAAATTTTTTAAAACCGTGGCTTTTTAATATAGACTTAATAAACAAGGAACTGTTATAATAGATATTATTAAAATCTCAATTTCTAAAAAATAATAGTTGATTTTCTGGATGCGAAAATCGCGCAGGCACGCATATCATTTGATTGCGTGGCATGTAAAAAACCCCTTGAGTATGAATCTGACCCTGGTGCCCTCAGCAGAATTAATACCTCGGCAATACTTAGTGTCGAAATTCAGTAGCGAAAGCGTCCACAAGAGGGTGCCACCATGAAATGACTTTTATATTCGGGGACATACCGTGTCTGCAAAGGCTTAGCTGCCAGTATCCAGCCCGTTGAAAAAAAAATAGCATTTATGAGGAATTGCTTGGGCAATTAAAGAATTCTTTTATTTTATGAAACAAGTAAATACATATGTAGTATATTTTAAAATGCTGTGTCCTTAAACTAAATCTTTTGTTCAGTAATTTAAAAGTAGAAAAATTCTAAATCGCTTAAAATTTTAAAAACTATATGCATGGAGAAATTTTATTCAAAATTAATTCTTCTTAAAAGATATTTTTTTTAAATTAATTTTTTCTGAGACATTTCAATGTACCATGCCTAATTAACTCTAAATTATTTCATAAATGACGATAATTAGTAGAAATAATTATGTATACTTAATATAATTTAAATCGTAAATGTGAATGAATAATAAGAATTATTCTAATCTAGCCAATTTAATAAAAGCAAAATTTACAATAATTCTTCTCACTTCGTAATTTATTATATTAATAACGGGATACAATTATATATACAATGTGATTTCTTAATCGATTACATTAATTTAATGTAATATAGAATTATAAACTTAAAATTAATTACATACACTCAAGTATATGTGTTAGACTTACTGAATTTTTTTAAAAAAAAATATTTAATTAATATATCATATTAAATATAATGTTAATATTAATATAAAATATTTAATTTAATGACTCTAAGAATATATTATTCTTAACAAATTAAATAAAATTTTATACGTTAATTATGTTAGCTTATTTTTTAAATGTAATGACTGATTGCATAAATTAAAAGTTTCAGATCAATACCTCCACTTTAATCATTAATTATTTAATTGCATGGAAAGTGATTTTATATACATATCATTGCTGTGTTTTCGTGTTTAAATAAAGTTTCATCCGCACAACAATAATAATAAATAATCTAACAGAATTTAACACGTTTTATTACAGTCAGTGCTAGTTAGGCCAATAAGGAACTGTTTAGGGCAACACGCTTTATGAGGACAAAAATCCCAGCACAGAAAGTAAAGGTAATAAATGAGATAGCAAAAGCAGAAAAAAAGTTTGATGCAATTATCAATATGACACACAAAAGTTAACAAATTATTTTTTTTGTGTTTCCTATCTAAACTATCACCTTCCACATCAAAATGCGATAAAAAATAATGTTATTCTACCCAGTTTTGGTGACAAAAACGATAACCTTAATTACAATGTGTCAGCTGTTACAGATAATGAGATAACACACAATCCAAGTCATATCTATACTACCCTCAGGAGATCCTGAAATAACTATTGGTAAAACTAAAGATTTATTAGGCTCAGCTCAATCAAATACAGTATTCTACCAAAATAATGATCCTGGACTATGACGTGAAGATCTTAACGTTGACATAACATATTGGCTTTCTCGCAGACTAAATGAATGTCAACATCATTATGGTTCTTTTGAAATATCCCATCAAAATCTGAATCGTCATGATATCCCACTAACAAAATAGTTTTAGGATGGAATTGCTAATGGGGAGATCTACAAAAGAAATGCCTATTTTCTTCACAATCAATGGGAATATTTGTTTTGTATATACACTTTTTGACAGTGATTAAAATCGCCATTATTCTTGAAGTCAGTGGATTTTAGGGAAATATTCTAAGCATGATGATTCTTTCTTAAGCAGGAAAGGTTTAAAGTTGTAACAAAATACCTAGAAGAGAATGTTTCTTATTGGTAGCACATTTTGAGTTATTAATGTAATTTTTACTTCTGCAGAAAGAAGATATACTTTTCAAAGTAATATAGAGAGATTTATCATTAAACATTTCTTAAATGTTACAAACTGCAAGGATCATTTATAGAGATGCTACAAAAACACAATACTATGCATAATTTTTTTAATCGAATTCATTTACAATGTATATATGCATGCTCCATATGCCATGCATTCCTTGAATCCGATCCATTAAAACATCTTTGATGACTACCTATGAACGTCACACCAATGGCGTGAAAGCACGATATGCTACCACTCTGCCATTGGACTTCTCGATAAACATATGGGTGATATTAAAATATCGTTTGGAAAATGATAATATATTGAAGAGTCTATCATACAAGATGGGAAGTAATTGCTACTACAGCTATTTCAAAAGCATTAATAAAATTTATAAATTATTTATATGACACGTCTTTTGGTAAAAAAAACAAAAGAGAAGCATGCCGATTGCAAATAAACTACAAGAGTCATAGTTCATACTTAAGGAATTGTAACAAACTTCCAAAATTTTAAAGATATTTTTAAAAAAAAAATCAGAATGTGGAACTAAAAACTTGTGCCATTCAGAAGAAAATAACCTAATCAATGCAACATAAATATTCAAAAGTTTGTAAAAAGTAAATAAATATTAATTTGTAAATTTTTAATATGTTATTTTTAATATGTTAAATATAAATTTGTATTTTAAAAAAAATTACTCGTCAAAGATTTCAAGAAAAGTTGTTCATTCATGATCCAATCCTCGACGCAAGTCTCATTTTTTTTAAAAAAATAAGTTTCAAATTAGTGTTAATGTCTTAAGATCTTACTGAGTATAATTATTTATATCAGAGAAAAATATAATGTGTATACTTGTTTTTCTTTGTCGTTCATGTTATATATAATCAGTAAGAAAACTTAAATGATGTCTACATTAATTAATTTTGATAGTGAGAATAAATGATTTGAGTGATTTTCTTCTTAACTGTTTTTTTTTCATGTGATATTTTTCAGGAAGAAAAGCTGCTTCTAATAGTAATTGCACTTATAGTTTAACAATTAGTAATGGCGCAATAACTCTTTTACGCACATCAAACACACACACACAGAAATGTAGTTCTTTTTTCTGACAATATTGACATGATTCAAAATAAAGGTTTTGAATCATTTCTATAAATATCCCATTCACAGAGTAATAATTACACTTTAAAGAATCCGAACCACTACTCATGCAAACAATATTTTTCATTTCACGTGGTGAATTTAACAATGGAATTCATTATAATTCATTTACAATTCAAAGTTATTGAATTTAACTTAAATTCCAAAATAATAATAGTAATTAATTTATAAAATATTTGATAAAACGTACAAAGTGCATATTTATGCTATAATGGAATCAAAACTATTACCTTGTGTTACAAATTTAAGTACTGTTTTCTTTGGAGAATTCTGTTAATAAGATATAATTCCTATGTTGGATATTATCTTACAAATATGTATCTAAATGTTTTAAACTAATATCTTAAGAAACATTGTGCTCCACACTTCAGTTATGAACCGATAATGATTCTGCATTTACACATTTGAGTATTGAAACTGAAATGTTAATCTCATAAAATCTACTGTTCTCAGAATGTTGCAGATATCTCCGAGTGTAACTCTAATGCGATTAAGCTATAACTAATCAGGAAAATTCTCAGCAGTCTAATTTTACAAATCCATTTGATCATATTGGTGCAACGAATTACATCTCCTATTTAATATTCTTTAGTATAATGAGGAAGTTTGTCAGTAAGTTAGATCAAAGAAAAAAATGAATACAATTTAATTAAGACAATTTATATCAAAAGATAATCTGTTTAATAATTTAACTTAAATACATAAAATTTTCTCAAATTTAATTTTAAAAGATAAACTATTACTTTCCAATGCATTATAATTTGATGAATAATAAAAATAATATAAATTATATCAATTTAACTTTACATACCTACTTTGAAGTTTTTAATAATTTCCATGTGATATATTTTAAGGGTTTTTTTCCCTATAAAAATTATTGCTTGCTAAGTTTTTAAATTCGTGTTATGATGCATTATCATCTCCTTTAAAATTTTTCTCTCAGTAGAATATTCTGAATATTTTTAATGAACCGTGTCCTTGAACAAACATCTTACGACATATTGTATGACCATATTTTTAGTACACTAATATATTCAAATATATACTTTCTACGCCGTACAGAGCAGTTGATTATCGTTAAATATGCCGAGGTATAAGATCCTCACATCGGTCAGAGTTTGAAATGTTGGAAAAAGGAATCAAAAATCAAATTTTCTTCATCTCCCTTGATCATATACATAATTATGAGGTCCGATAATAGTCGGTGGGTGATCGTTTCCTAAGAAGGACAGTCTAAAATTGAAAGATAATTCAATTTAAAAATATTGTTGCTGTAGAAGTGATACTGAAGCCACGCTGTGACAGTTAAGAAAAACATATTTCAAACAAAATCCTGTTCTTCAGTACGTTTGAGTACCTGTCATGTATACTTTAGCATACTGATGAGTCGTAAGATCCATTGAAAAATTGATAAATTGTCGAAAGGTATTATTTTATAGTAACATGTACATAAATTCGTTAAAGTCTGTTAAATTGTAGTGGTAACTTCTGCATGTAATGATTAAAAAGCAGAAATTCTCTTAATTCTGAACGTCTGTGTGATAAACAGTTAATGTGAAATGGAAATATTATTCAAAATAATTAATTTATTATGTTATAGTTTTGATAGAGAGAGAGATTATATGGAAATTATATCACCCAAATGATATTTTGTCTGATGATATAACAAACATTATCGTCAAATCACTGTAATATTTTAAAATATATTTATTTACATGATGAATACATTTCTTGTGCTTCTTATGAATCATATATTTGATCTAAATCAAAGGTACTCAATTTTTTTTTTCCGGAGGGGACACGCACATCTGACGAATATTTCACGCGGGCTGCCACGTGAGGATAATGGAGTAAGACAGGAAGCACTATAAGATCATAGCAAATTTGGACAGATCAAAATTGATCAACTAATTAAAAGTCATTTTTTTGAAATTTATTTTAATACTATATTAACACTTTTAACAAACACATATTTACTTGTTTGCACTTTTACAGAATTATGGGAAAATTTCATTTTTTTTTTCATTTTTCATCAAGCCTCTTTATTAAGATTCTACTATTAAAATTGGCAAATTGATGGTAAGATTGATAGATTTGATTGCTGGATTGAAAAAAAATTCCCGCTTAATTTTTAGTACATTGTTCTTAAAAAATTAAATTTTCGTTGCAATGGAACATGAACGGATCACTCAGAAAAGCCCGTCAAGCTGTAAAATGTGTATCAGTGATTTATATAATGATGTAAAAAGATATAATTTAAATACTTTGCGTTTATGAATAAACATGACCGTGAAATTATCTTCCCACTTAAAATTACAACAAAATAAATATAATTCCCTTAGTTTTATATTTTGGTCTCATTGTTATTTTTGATCACTCAACTAACATTGGTCCCTTCTAAAGACTCTTTGCTAATACATGAACTTAAAAATGTCCATTTAGTATTTCTTCATTAAATATAATGCAACAGAACTTTCGATTTATTGGGCTTAGGAAATCCCTGCATTTGAAGTTGAACAGTAATGGTTTCAATCGAAAGGAGCAAAAACTTCTTAAAATTAGGAAAACTTTTCTTTATGGGGTCTCAGGGGTGTTAAATTTTTCTAGAAGTCTGAAAATATAAACGATTTTAAACGGGTATAATTCATTTAAATTTAAATTAAATGATTGGAATCTTTTACACATTATTTATAATAGAACGGGGCTTCAGAAAAGTATAAAATGTTTAAAATATAGTAATAATTTTAAAAGTCATATGCATATGAAAATTATATAATAAATATTAAGTAATTTTTGCTTTTTGCAAGCTATTTTCTAAAATATTAGCCTCTGATGTATAAAACTTTATAGAGTTATACAATGCATCATATTCTTTAAACCCTACCTAATTTTAGTATTATATACCTTTTGTATTTCAAAATATTTGCAATTTTTTAAATATTTTTTTTAAAAATGTATTTTTTTTATTTATTAAAATATGTAAATTATTATTCTATTTATATAAAAGTAGCTACAAAATATTAAGAATACATTTGTATTTACAAATCAATTTATATAGCTAGTAATTAAACCTACTCTTTTAGAAAATAGCATGCACTACGTAAAACTTAATAAATATTTCTTATAGAAAAGTTTCTTATTTTCATTTGCTTATAATTTTTAAAATTATGATTATATTTTAAACATTTTATACTGTTTGAAACAACATTCCTTTATAAGTAATTTGTAAAAGATTCGAATTATTTATATTAAATTTAAAGAAATTAGACCTGTTTGAAAATTGTTTATATTTTCAGACCTCTAGAGAAATTTAACACCTCTGAGACCTCTTATGCTGAACATAGATGAAATGAAAGGAATAAATATATTTACATATATTGAATAATATATAAAGATTTACAGGATAATGAAACTACATAACTTATTAAGTAGAGTACTTTTCTATATTCAGAAGGTGGCATGCCGTACTCTGTATTTTTTAAACGTACCTTTTTGTTTTTATAGAGAGACACATAACAATATCTTGTATTGTTTGTTGTTTCCCTAGCATTTTAATTGAAAGGAAAACATATTTTAAGTTTTAACTAATCATTCAAATAATTATTTTTCCCTTTAACCATGATTATCACAAATAATTTTAAATTAAAAAAAAATGTTTGCATAATCAGATAAGACGAAAACAATCACAGTTTAATTATTCAATAGTTGTGAAATTCAATTTAAAACTTAAAAAATACAAAAATTAAAATTGAATTTTTTTTCTTGCTAACATAACATTAAAAATCAATTTAAGATAAGAAAGTAAAAGAGCTTTCTTCGAAATTGCCTAATGAAGTAAAGACATGCTTAATCAATGAGTACTTTAATGTCGTTTTAAATTCTAGCGGATAAAAAAAAAAAAAAGATGTTCTTCCTTATAATAACAGAGCACCAAAATTATTCTAATTGATATTCCTTGGAAATAAAAGATTGCGTTTTTACTTCCAATGTATTAGATGGGAAATTAAAGTTCAAATTTCTTTAAAAGTTTGTGTGGTATTATTTAAATGATAATGCATTAAAACATTTTTGTTTTGTTCTTGAATACATTTTAATAGTTTTATCTGAAACGTTCTTTAAATTTGATAACAAACTTCTATGAACAAAATTAATTTGTTTCATTGATAAGAATAAAAGTAGCGCAAAAATTTTCTTTGTTCTTATACTGAACTGTATGAAAGTAGTCTCTTATAAATACATTGATACCATTCTATGAAATATATTTCTTTCATTAATCTATTTTATCTGTTTTCGCTTTCTTTTTAAATTGTTCTTGTCATTTCATCATAATTATCTTCTTTCTATCACTTTGATAAATAAATGTTGATTTTTTTTATAATTCCAATTCGAATGTAAAGTTTTATAATCTAAGTATTACAAAAAAAAAAAGAAAATTTTATACCGGTATGAAACATCCGGTGTAAATATGTTCTAATTTAATAGTTACTTTTTTAAAAAAGCTACTTTTTTAATCTTACTTAAATTAAAACACATTTACTTGTAACAGAAAATATACAATTTAAAGTACTGATTTAGAAAATATAGCAATAAAACGTAGAGATAATAGAAATGTTACTTACAAAAAATTTTACTGTAAGTAGTGTTATTAAAATAACACAATGAAATGTAACTACGAAAAAAAATATTTTTAATACGTTTCCTCAAACTTTCAGAACTCGCGTTTGGCTATATCTACATGTTTATTTATTTATTTATGTTTGTTATTTAAGGATAACCTCATAAAAATAAACAGCTATCTGCATTTATCTCAACCAATGTTCATTTAATAATGTATTTGTTTTTGACAAAGATTGTGAAATAAGCCTATTCAAGAGCTATTTGATCTTATATTATTTTCTAATATCATCCAGATTTGTGTCGATGATATGTTTAGCTAATATTAATAAATTAATAACGATTTTGAACAAATAATATAAAACAAGTATACTGCTTTTAAAAAGCTTAAATTTACCATCAAAGTTGTCATTTTTAATGTATGCACAAAACTTTATTTAAGAGAAAAATTAAAATATTGGAAGATGAAATTTTTTATTGTGTTTTTAGAGGATTAAATTATTTTGATTAATAGTCCAGATAATCTGAAAAATAACTTATATTTTCCAGCGAAACAGTTTTTTTTCGACATTAAATTCTCATACATTTTTAAATAAGTTGTTTAATTATTTTTTAAAGAATTGTTTAAAAGACTGATTTCAAATTTATTCCATTTTAAATGCGTAAGGTTTAGATAAGTTTGAAATTTTCTGAAATTTACCACAGAAGTGACTAAAAGTTTAATCATGTAATTTGTGATAGTAAACTTCTTGAAAATATTCCGCTGCAGATGGCTAAAAGAACAGTATAAGAATGACCAAAACAGCTATTTAAATTTATAATGAATGATGTGAAAGAACAATCAATTCAATGGGCATTCAGAAGCAGAAACTTCCCCGAAGGGACGATAGACAGATAATTACAATTTTAAACGCAGTTCCTGCGCTAGTGAATTTTAACGAGCATGGTGCATCGAGAGGCCTTCCGGTCGTTGTACCCACGGCCATGGGGACATTCAGAAGCAGTACAGACAATTACTTTTAAACGCATTTTAATGGTGCTGACGTTGTTGGGGACTATAGAATAGATCACTTTATTATAAAATTGTTGCATTAATATTTTCACAAATCATCGTGTAACGAACGTAATGCATAAGCGGATTTTGTTAAACCTATCACCACAAGATACAACTGATGAGGACAACAGAGTTATAAATAAATGAACTATCATGGGTAAATGACATCGCAACAGAAGAGAGACATCCCACAATACAGGAAATTGCTCGTTAGTAAGCAACAAAGACATAGCAGACATATCCTCAATGAGATAAAAACCGAAATTCAAATATATTTATATACATTCATGTCCATAAATTAAGGATAATTCAGAATCACACAGAAATTGAACTCTAAAATAAAAATTTCACCTGTAGAATTATCACACACATCTTGAAGAAGAATATGCAAATTACAGGAAACCACCAGATGGCCCGGATAGTACGTCACAATGACGAGAGTGTAAGATAGGGATATATAAGGAATAGTGGCAAACAAGTAAAATTGTTAGCAAGCGCTTTAAAAGCCTTTCAGTGCAATAACCGCATAGTTACGGCACAAAGAAAGCATGTGGATGATTATTACGTGGTAGAATTATTGGATGACTGGAATGTGGACGTACCCAGCTGATATATCGAAAGAACTTGGAATCGCCCAGAGTGTCATCTCCAGGCTATGGCAACGATTCCAAGATAATGGTAATGTGAGTAGATATTACAGCACAGATCGCCCCCGAGTTACAACGCCGAATGAGGACCGGTATTTTGCAGTCACTACCAAAAAAAACAGACGGAACACAGCATTAGACCTGTCTCGTCTGCTCTCTTCAGCTACCGGTACGACAGTTTCAAGGCAGACCTTGTACAGACGCTTAGGGAACATTGGTCTATATGCTCGTAGACCTGTCTGATGTGTTCTCCTTACCGCAACTCACTATCGCCTGCGATTAACCTGGAGTACAGAGCATGCATTGTGGACACCAAAATAGTGGTCTTGTGTGATGTTTTTCGAGGAGTCCAGATTTAGTTTGGAGTTTGATTCGCACCGAATTTTAATATGGAGAGCGCCAGGTACCCTTTACCACAAAGATAACATCATTGAAAGACACCGTTACGGTGGTGCAGGATGGCTCGTTTGGGGAGGAATTATTCTTGGTTCCAGAATTGACCTGCATGTTCAGAGTGTAACGATGACTGGCCACGTCTATTGGGATGTCTTTCTAGAACAACATGTACGTTTGTGTCGGGGCGCCATGGTTGTTGAATTTGTGTTTGTGGATGACAACGCCCGTCCTCACCTTCAAAATCAATGTCAATCGGAGGATATCACCCGTATGGATCGGCCAGCATACTCACCAGACCAATAGAACATGTTGGATATGCTTGACCGAATACAGCCCGTCAACCCCATCTCAGTCTGAAGGCATTGTTTGATTGTTGCAATATTTCCCAAGATTAGATTGAGAATTTGATTCAGTATGCCTAGGCTATCTGTATTGCATCGTCGGGAGACATGCTCCGTATTAACCATCATACTAACCATGTGACACTGTTTTTTGTAAATAGGTTCTTTTTTGAAATTTGTTTTAGTTTTCAAACATATAGCATCTTTTTTTTGCTCTTTACCTGTTGTTTAATAAATAGACTTTACAAATAAGTCAAATTTGTTTTGCTTTTGTCTCTTTCTTTCAATTTCATTATCTAGCCTTTATTTATCAAAACATTCAGGCCCCAGGGCTGCTGGTAAAATGAGGATGCCATCATCTTCAAAATACTTCCTTATTTCGCTTCCATCACATAAAATCTAACATGGCAGCCCTTTGCAGCGCAATCGGGTGGTACAAAAAACAACATCTCAGCGAGGAGACACCAGCCAAACCTTTTCTAGTATGCGTTCGCCTTCGTCACTGGTCGCTGGTCGTCTGGGAAAATGGAACGCGAAATATCCATCCCATATCTATATGGCCTGATGTGGGACAATTAGTTGGTTGGAAGTGGCAGGGGAGGCGTGGTTACTGGAACGGTCTTGAAATTTCACAGAGTCTTAGGAAAGTTCAAGTTGGTCACAATTAGATATAGGCACTCTATTGGTTGCACTGGGAAAATGGAAACATATCAATGGGGAGGGTCTAGAAAAACTAGCCTGTGTGGAAGAATTGTAAAAAATTAAGAAAGAAAAAAACAAATTAAATATAGCAAAAAATTGTCACTCACCACACGGAGAGTGACTAAATTGATTGTTAGGGGGTTATATGAGTCTAGGAGAATAGGTCTTTTTATATCTGGCATAGGAATATAATTATTTAAATTTTGTACATTGATATTATCAATGTTTTTTGAAAAATTTATAGTTTTTGAATAAAATTTTAAGTGGGAGTACTTTGATGTCCTTATAGATGTGAATTTTTAGTATATCGATCTGCTTTTTTACAATATTGCGAATAATCGAAAGCCACCTCGATAATTTTAATGTTAGAGTCTAGCATAGCCCCACACAGGCGATCTTTCGTCAGCGCTCGTTGCACCTTTAAATAGGCTTATTTACCCACAAATCCTTACGCGATGGTAGTTCGCTCTATGTAAACAATTTTTGAATCTAAACTTTTCAAACCTGACAAATCCCCCTCCCGCTGAAGCCTGGCACAAAAACAGATTGGCCAATTCTGACTCGCAACAGGAAAAATTATATTTCAATGATATCAAATTCCCCAAATGAAAATAAAAATCTAGAAGATATAATTTTTAAAGGGCTGGTAACAATGTACAAAAAAATACAATAATGAATAATAAAGTATCAAAAATTTGGTATAAAACTTTGTGTTACAATGAAAATATCACACATCTAATACTTCCACTATAACTATAATAATAATAAGGTTAAGAAAGCAACATGAGATAAACATTAGACATTCAAAAAATATAGTAGTGCTAAACAAATAACATAAATAAGAAATTCTCACTAAATGCATCAATAGTAAACAATGTTAATAAAAGTGATAAATGTTGAAAAGTTACAAGTACTTCAAAAATGGTATTGAATGTTGAATAATGAGTACATAAATACATAGAAAGAATAGGTATAGAGTAAATAACATGATTTTAGGAATAATGGTAAAGTAAATACATAAAAGAATAGAACAAAATGAGTTTCTGAAAATAGTACATAACTATAACACAGAAATTTATCAAAATTTAACATCAACATTATATCAAAATATCACTAGAAATATAAAATGGAAAATAATTATCAGATATTCAAGTACAGGTAAAAAAATTCAATCAATTTAATGTAATGAGTCCTGTATTGGAAAAATCATAGTTCAATGTTCATCATTCAACTATTGTTTATTTCACAATTCTTTTGTTTATTATTATTAGAATCTCTACTCAATCAACTCATTTCAAAAACATACAACCATAATAAAAATCTTCATAGCATCACATGCCACTATTTTTTAACTTTCAGAATATACTTATATATCAAATAATCACAATGAAATTATTATAACACAATGTATCGTAAAATGGACCTCATCACAATGTTTTCATACAGTCCATAATTCAGTTATTTTTTTTAAAAATAGTCTTCAATAATGTGTTCATTATGAATAAAATACAATACAAATTCAATTACATTAAATTTGATTTTCATAATATTGGTCTTAAATTCAAATTTTAAACACAACTTTTATTATTATTATTATTATTTTTAAATAACAATGCACTTCTTTTAAAATTGTAACATACCTTCCCCCAATGTTTGAGAAAAACAAACTCTATAACAAATATAAATAAAAATTTCATAATTGGAAATGATTTTTTGAACGAAAAGGTTTTAATCTTGTAGAATGAACAATATCTATTAATTTTCCTGTATATTGATTTGTTTTTATTTCATAAGTAACATTTGTTTTTCTGACAACTTTAAAAGGACCATTATAAGGAGATTGAAGTTTACTTGAATTAGGTATGAGGAATTTTGATATAAGACTAAATCTCCAACTTTAAATTTTGCATCAACATAATGTTTATCATACCTTTGTTTATTTATCTTATGATGCTTAATTGTTCTGTTTACTGCAATTTGTCTAGCTTGTTGTATAGGTGGATAGTTTAATTTTACTTGATTAGGTAATGGCGCGAATCATATGGCAAAGTTCCAAACATTAAATAGGCAGGTGGAAAGCCAGTAACATCATGTGGCGAGTTATTGTATTCATATGTAATTTGTTCTAATAATTTTGTCCCATGAGTTTTGCAGTTGAATTAACTTTACATCTTAATTTTTGCTACCAATGTCTTGATTAACTCTTTCATTCTTTCCATTGCATTGTGGTCTATTTGCTGAAGTTAGTAATCGTCTAATATTATGATGTTTTAGGATTTTCTTAAATTTAGATGAAGTGAATGCAGCAATTCTATCACTTAAAAGTTGTCTTGGGCATTGAATTGAAAAAAATTGTTTTAAGCAATTTGTATAAGTTTCAGAAGTGACACTTTTGGATGGAAATGTCCAAGCATATCTGGTAGCATGATCCAGAACAATATGCAGGTATTTCTTTTGTGAATTATGATAATTAAATCCTCCTACAGTGTCTAGTGAAATCATTTTAAATGGTTCTTCTGCTACAGGACCTTTTTCCAATAATCCATACTTTTTTTGTGTAGACTTTTTATTCATTTGACATGTTTCACAACATTTAACAAAATTTGAAATGTCTAATATAATGTCTTTCTAGTAGTAAATTGGGGAAAATTAATTTTAACATCTTTTTTACACCTGGGTGACCAAATTGTTCATCTGCAGTTGTAATTAATTTTTCTCTCAAAGATAACGGTACTACAATTTTAATTAAATTATTTTCTTAACTGTTAATACATCATTATTTTTTATATATTTTGGATCATTAATGTTCTCTGAATTTTGGTATTTAATAATTTCATCAGTATTTAAAAAATTACAAATGGGTGATATATAATGGCATACAGGGTTCCTCGACAACATGTCTGCTTCAACATTTAATTTACCTTTTATATAAACTATCGAATATTCATACTGTGAAAGTTTTAAACTCCACCGAAATAAACGTGCAGTTAAATGTTTTACACTTTTAAGCCATTGTAAAGCAGCATGATCAGTATGTATTGTGAATTTGGATCCATTTTTAGGTAACAGTGGAATTTATCTAAGGCATCTATAATTGCTAAACACTCTTTTTCTGAAATTGTATAATTTTTTTTCATGTTTAAGTAATTGTCTCGAGTGATAAGCTATGGGGTAAAGTGTTCCATCTGGGTGTTGTTGTTTCAAGACTACGCCTATTGAATCCTGGCTTGCGTCACAAAACACATGACATGGATATTGTGAGTTGTATAATTTAAGTATAGGTTTTGATATTAAACAATTCTTTAACTTTTGATAAGCTTCTTGACATTCATGTGACCAATTCCAAATTGCATCTTTTTTAAGTAAGTTATTTTATGGTACTCTAAGTTTTGCATAATCTTTTATAAATTTTTGGTAAACATTGATGGAACCAAGAAATCTTTTTGGAGTTCTTTCACATCTTTAGGTGGTGCTAATTTTCTTATTGTTTCAATATTTGGATTACTTGGGGAATAATGACCTTGTGTTATTTCATATCCTAAAATTTTTATTTTTTCCTGTGCAAACTGACATTTTGATTTCTTAAGTTTAATGTTTTCTTTTTTACAAATTTGAAATTTTGTATTTAAATGAGTTAAATGCTCTTCCCAAGATTGTGAGAAAATTATTATATCATCAAAATAGTTTAAAGCAAAAGTTAACTGATATTTTTGTAAAATTTGTCTTATAGTTCTTTGAAAAACAGCTGGGGAATTTTTCCAGCCAAATGGAAGTCTTAACCATTCATAGAGTCCAAAATTAGTTGTGAAAGCCAGTTTCTCTGCGTCTTTTTCATGAATTTTAATGTGCCAATAACCGCTTGTTAAATCGAGAGTAGAGAAAAAATTAGCATGAGTTAAATTATCAGTTACAAAGTGTATCAGAGGTACAGGGGTGGAATCTTTTCGTGTGATTTCATTTAGTTTTCTATAATTGATACATAATCTTGATCTTTTCCCTTCATCCTTTTTGTATGCTATAGTTACAGGGGCAGCATATGGGCTATGGGAGTGTCTAATAAAACCTGCTTTTAACAATTCTTCTATCTGTGTTTGTATTTCTTTAGATTCTTGTTGACTGTTTCTATAAGGGGGTAAACTTAAATGAAGGGGTCTGAGATTAAATGAATTCTTTGTGGCTCTAAATTGATACAACCTACATCATACTTATTTTGTGAAAATATGGTTTGAAATTTGTCAAGAAGTTGGGTTAAATCTTCCCATTGCTCACTAGTTTGTTTTGGTACTGTGTCCTCAACAACCATGGCTGGGTTAAACAATATTTTCAGATCAGCTTCAGGGCTGTCTGGTACTTGATCTAAACCTTTATTATTCTAAACGTTAACATTATCTTTATTATTTGCATTATAGTAGTTCATATTTTGATCATTATTAAGAGTTTTACAATATGTCCCATGATAAGTTCTCAACTCACCAACGCACTTATTTACAAATTTAATATTATTTAAATTTTTACCACATTGAAAAATGAACATGTTACGAATACTAATGTCAAGCTTAAATAAATGTAAATATTCAAGTCCTAAAATAATATAAGGCAATTTAGTATCAATTACAAACAAATCTATTTGCTTAGATATACATACAATATTCATATAAACTTTAATTATACCTTTGGGATGAATAGTCCCACAAGTTTGATTTATTTTTACATTACTATTTTTTTAAAATTTAAATGTTTTTTAATTGTTCAGATAAATTTATTGGAATTAATGACACATATTGCTTCCTGTGTCAATTATAGTACAAAAATGCTTGGAACATACCATTGAATCAATAATTACTTGTCATCCTTGCCTCTGGTTATTTTCGTCATTTCTGGGCGAGTGAAAATTATGTCAATTCTGTTGTACAAACTGCCTAGGTTGACTGTTAAACTGTTGCCTCCCACTGAATCTCACCATGTTAGATTGATGTGGCTGTCCATGATTTCCTCTTGATTGGAATCTGTTCCGTGGATCAGTTCCTCTGTGTACACTACCGTCGGCTTGGTTATACCATCGGGTGTAACTTCCAGTCTCCACCGGTTTTCGGTCTGCGCTGTCCGGTGTTACAGCGATTAATTGTCGCATGGTTGAGATCCATTCGCAGGGTGTCGAAATCTTCTTAATCACTAAGAACTTTTGATATTGAATGGGACTGGATAATGTCATATGTTCCAAAATGGAACTGTCATCATAATTTAGTTTCTTCCCCAACGAAAGTTTTTCCGTAAAAAAGGAAATTAATTCTTTAGTGTCGTTTAATTTTAGGTTGTGCAATTTTCGAATATCCTCTTGTCTAGTCGCGTCCAACACCATCATTAATAATTCTTTGCTTTCTTGGTAAGACTTTTAAAATAAATGGTTTCCGTACCAAAATTTTAAATAGACTCCCGTGAGATATCTAGGAATATTTTGCTTCTTCCATTGTTCGTCTTTTTGATATTCCAAACATTGTTGATCAAAACAGTCAAGAAAACTTTTAAAACTGCTAAACTTATTAGTGTCAAATTCAGGAAAAAAAATTGTTTCAAAGTGTTGACTGGTGACTCCTGCCGGAAAGAGTCGTCCTCCATGGTAGTATCGTTTCCAATGCAGTCGCTAGTTCGAAAAAAATTTGTTGAAGTCAATTCGTTTGGTTTCGTGGCATATTTTTGCAGTTCTTTAAGTAATCCTGCCGGCTCTTGTCAGGCCCCAGGCCTGCTGGTAAAATGAGTAGGGTATCATCTTCAAAATACTTCTTTATTTCGCTTCCATCACATAAAATCTAACATGGCGGCCCTTTCCCGCGCAATCGGGTGGTACAAAAAACAACATCTCAGCGAGGAGACACCAGCCAAAACTTTTCTAGTATGCGTTCGCCTTCGTCAGCGCTCGTTGCACCTTTAAATAGGCTTATTTACCCACAAATCCTTACGCGATGATGAAGAGTTCGCTCTATTTTCATTTATTACTTCCTTAATTTTGAATCTAAACTTTTCAAACCTGACATATATATATATATATATATATATATATATATATATATATATATATATATATATATATATATATATATATATATTTGACCCATATCACAGGAACCAAATATAAGCTTATACACGGAAATGCCCCCGTGGAATCAAAATACACGTAAAAAGGTTTCCTGTACCTATAAGTGTACATTGGTATATATGCTGATAAGATAGTGTAAATACATTACAAAAACCATGAAATGACAAATCCTTTTAGCAAGCAGTTTACTGTTAAAGTTAATAAGTGTGGCATTCTGCTTACGTTCATTTATATTGTACTCTAAAATGAGTGACCATTCTTCACAGATAAAAGCCATCAAACGTTAACGGATTAATATATATTCTCGTTTGTGTGTCTTCAATATAAAATTAGATGCCGTGTTCTCCACTGAAAAAATAAATATCCCATCTTTTAATACCGCGAGGTCACTTCCAAATTATATATGAGTAAAGAACTCCATGGAAACTCAAAAAAAATATGATATTGCTTCCTTGGCTCTCTATAAGTCACTTAATCTCAATGGGATCATCTGGGTTGCTTTGGATACATATGTGCTCAAGTCTCTCACCCTTCTGCAATAATTCATCGTGATCTGTGCGAGATTATTAAAAGATAACACACACTCACAGACCGTTACAATGTCCCCATCATTTTGGTGTTTTCCCAATCCCACGCTTAGAAGATTCACGAAAGACAGTAGTACACTAAATTAATTGTAGTTTAATATATTTAAAATAATTTATAATTATTAAAGAAGAAAAACGGTGATTTTTTTTCAGAATTTTTTATTAGAATGCTAATATTGTTAAAGTTGCACTATTCTTCAGTGTTTTTTTTTCATAAAATATCCATCTTTTTAAAAATTATCAATACTTTTTATATAAAATTTAAATCTAAATTTCCGAGTACCTGAACAAATTGTAATATTTTTTGCATAGAAATATAAAATAACGAAAATTAACACAGTACATATAAATAATATATTGCACTGCTTATTTATTTCGGCAAATTCCGAATATCACTCTAGCAATCTTTAAATAAGTATTAATTTAAAAATTTAATTATTTATATAATTTAAAAAACGCGAAATGCATATTAGCCATTATTAATTGTGCAATATGTATTGCCGACCGCACAAAATGTAGTGCTGTAAAAGAAGCATCCAACTTCACTCAGTGGCGCAACAGCCCATAAGGGCAGTGCTTCTCAAACTTTCAGTATTGGTGATCCAATTTTCAATCATATTTTTTATTGCGCACCCCTCATACAATAACAAAGTATTGAATTTAATATCAGTGTACTTTTACGCTAAAGCTAGAGTACTGCATTATTTAAAAACCACACAAATTATCAATAAAATCATTAACTTTTGTATGTTACTTTTAAGTAATAAATATTTTAAGTAGTAGGCCATCTGGAATAGTAGTTAGGGACGCTGACTGCTGCGTCGTAGGACCTAGGTTCGAATCCCACGGAGAAGACATGGGTGTTTGTAAATGTATAGTGCCTTTACGGCATGGGGTTACTCTAAATAGCCTTCGACCAAAAATCCTCTCGGGAGGATGGTGAAAGGAAAGAGAAAGAGAGGTGGGGCCCCCCTGACCAACCCTAATGTGTTTTCTCTCAGAATTTGGGTGGAACCGAGCCAAAACGTACTGACACCTGAATGTGTTGCCCAAAGCTACGCCTAACGACAGGCATACACCCATGCATTTGCCACGATGAATTTCGTAGGCATCTATCCAACATCGCCAGGGCATTAGTAGCAACACCAATTATTTTAAGTAACTGTTTAGTGATAAGATACGCATTATGTTGTTTTTCATAGTTAATAATGCATTTTGTGTTGCTACCTTTGAGTAAACTAATATTTTTTTTAAATTATCTTTTATCTTCGACTTTTCAATATGCTCCCAACCCCAAGTTGGATTATCACGCCCCTCAAGAGGAGCGTGCCCCACGGTTTGAGAAACGCTGCATAAGGGCCAAGACCAAGGGCCAAGACCTATTGCACCTATCTAAGTATATGTGACTTGTGGATCTGAGGTGCATGAGATGATGGTCATTCTACCTTAAGTCCCCTAGTGTTAAGTTCCCAAGCAAACTTGGTACTTCTTTATCGACCCATTGAAGGGATGAAAGGCTTAGTCGACTTTACCCAGCCCGATGTTTGAATCTCAGACCTATGGTGCGGAAGAGCGCTGCTTTACCACTCAGCCACTAGAAAGAAGCATCCATACTGTGTGGAATTTTCAAAAGACATATATCGCAATGAGACATGTAAATTATTATTATTTCACTGAGAAAAAAGACATTATAGACATCAGAACGTCACAAAAAGGGCAGATGAGCATTTTGAAGTACTGTGATCCCTTTTCTGAGAGATTGTTTCCATTGAACAACTTCAATGTGCCTTGAAGAAGAGTATGAGCATATTTTGGGCAAGCTTGTATGTTCGATCGAAGAAGAATTATTGACTTTAAAGAAGCTGATCCACTAAGTACTAAAAACTTCCATACCAGATCAACTTTGGTGCCACGAGGATGCAGTACGGTTTGTCATATTCCAACAAGAGATTCAAAGCTTATTTTATTCAATTTTTACTATTATCTCACACTCTCTCTATATTTTTATCTTCGTGGAATTTTCAATCTTTATTAAAATACATTTTAAAGCGCTCAATTGAGTTGAAATTTTATATACATGATTATTTTGGATGACAATATAGTAATTTAATTATAAATAATAAAAAAAATAATTGATTAAAATTAACTATTCAAAGAATTACAAATACGGTCACGTTGGCGTAATTTTTGGTGACTTGTTTCAAAATTTGAAAAGGTTTTCTTCTCACGTTTTAAGGCATTCAGTTGAACTGAAAATTTTACATACACGATTGTTTTGGATGGCAATCGATACTTTAATGATAATTAATAAAAAATAATTACCACTTAAAGTTGTAATTTTTTTGTATGTATACACAAATTTATATTAGTTGTAACTATTTAATAAAAAGTAGCTGAAATAAAACTTTTCTTTGTTGATCTAAGTAGGGAATGACATAATTTTTATATATTACTTGTTTAATGTAGCAGGGGTTGTAACCAGCTATAGCAATAGAAATGAATATTGAATATCTTCTTTCTGTGCCTCGCAGAAGTCTATTTTCTAACCTTTCACATTTACTTTGAGTGTTACCTGTGTAATAAAATTGGCTTTGACATCTCTTGTCCTTTTTGGGATTTGATTTTAAAATTATTCTTAACAGCAGTAATTAATATCATTTCTTAAAAATTCATTTATTATATGTTTAAAAAAACTCAAATTTGGAAAAAAAAACTAATAAAATTAGTAGACATACGTATACAAAAAAGAAGGAAAATAAGTAAGAAGCTCTTTGATATAAAATAAGAAATTATAATTATTTCCAAAAATGGTTAACCAGTAAATACCGTAATATAAAGTCCACTAAATCTAATTTACTTTTTCCATACCATTAATTACATTTTGTATTTTTTTATTTGCTATATATTTTACAAGATGTAAAAATCCCCGTTTAACACTTGTTTATACTTTTTTACATTTTTATTTTACATTATCTGAATTTAACCTCCTTGAAAAATTACATTATATTCAAGTGTTGAATAGGACGTGATCATTGCTTGAGTAGTGCTTTCACAGTTCTTCCGGGACCCATTTTTCAAGACAAAGACGCTATCCATGAGGAAAACATTATCCATTCTTATATGTCTTCAATTTTATTTTCCTGAGTTTTCCCCCCATAACTTAGAGCATTTCCCGAGAGTCAACAATAAACTGGAGAGAGAAGATAAAAATTAAGTGTTAGGTTATTTCTAGAGAAGAGGGAAAAGATAACAATAACTATTACTCACAACCTAATGGGTTGCGACATTTATTTATCGTTATAAATAAAAAAAAATAAGTAAATAACTTGAAAATATTGTTATTGCTATATAAGCTAAATTTTGTGAGAGAAAATGTATTAAATATAATATCCGGCTTTGAGACTCAACTGATTATTATATGAGCTTCAGATCTACTTGTTGTGAAATAGACTTGCTTCAAATATTTAATATATATTAAAAATGAAAAAAAAACGGTTATACTATTGTTATTAAATATTTATCATCCAAATTACATTATACTGCATCAGCAATTATGAATATTCCTCATAGAATGTACACCTCATTCTTCTATAAACGTTTAATTTAAATTTAACAATTCAGAATGTAGAATTATTGCTCAAGCTTTCAAATTTCATTTCGATAGTATTTGTTTTCAGTAATCTGCATTTAAAGCATAATAAATAATCAATAGTACTCCAGTATCATTATAAATGCTTAAATTATCTTTATTATTAGCACCAAATTTTAAATTTAATCAAACTGTTTTAATTCATATTTCTCTAACATCAGTTATCGGTCAAATACTTTTATCTTTTAAAACTTTAGATAATGTAATTTTTTAAAAAAACTAATAATATAATAATATAGGAAAAATATTGACATCTAACATACAAAAACACTTGAAAAAGTTACAAGTTACAATTAAAAACATAATTTAAGACTCCAATTCAATAAGAAGAATTAAGAATAATAATGAAGAACTAACTAATAATGAAGACATTGCTGAAAATTTCACTTTAAATGAAGCAAACATTATTTCATGGTATCAAGTACTGAGTGACTTTTGTATTGTACGATAAAAAGGTATACGGTCCCAAACGATATATTTTAAGATGTTATTAAAATATAAAGAGAAATTCAAATTTTTCAGAAGGTATTATTTAGGAAAGTCGTTTTCTTATCCTTACCTCATAATTAAATATAATATAGTCCTGATAATCTTGCAATTAAATGGACATTTAAAATTAAATAAATACTTTGAGATTAATATAAAAACAAGTGTTTTTAAACAATTTTATAAAACTAAAATAGAGTATAATCGTTATAGTGACAGAAACACCTGATCTTTCCCGTGCATTCGGAGAAAAACAATCACATGATGTTAAATTTAGGGAGAAGGAAGGCCATTCCATTCAATTTCGTGAAAACATTTGGTAGTATACGGCAATGCCATGCTCATCGAAATGTTTAATGAGTAAAGGGAACACTGTAGCGTTTGGTGTCATAGAATACTGATTTACATGGAGCACGATTTGTTAACCACTTAAGTGCCGCAGGCTTGTATACACATCCTGTTCATCTAGTGCGTTTAGTGCCTCAGACGTGTATACTCTCTCTTCGAAAGGACGACATTTTGCATAGTGTTGCTTTGTTTATAACTAGAGAGAGAGAGAGAGTGCCACAGCTTTTAAATACACTAAAACTTCATTGATAGTGCTTCTAAAGAATTTACTTAATTCGGAGAAGGGGGGGATTTAAAACAGTATACACCCGTGTGTTGTTCCTCCCCTTGGGAGTACATCTCTCGAAGTATCAGCGCGAGCTAGAGGTGTAGGGTTATCGCAAGAACTAGAATCAAACATTATCTTAATATGGTTTTATTAAGATATTCAACTTAAACTTTGAACAAATATAATATAACTACTTATTGAGATAATCTACGATGACGCAATACGCAACACACAATATAATTAAGCCCACTCTCAATACTCGAACCGCCTAATCTTCAAATATAATAGTAAGTAATCAATCCTACCTTATATTATTCTGTAATAAACTTGTCTTTATCTATCTTCAAATATAATAGTAAGTAATCAATCCTACCTTATATTATTCTGTAATAAACTTGTCTTTATCTACAATGGTATGTAGCTGTACGTTTAACTTCTAATCGATCACCAATATGTTTGTCCACGACACGCAGAACTTGAATTTTGTGAACGACGAACTTCTATAATCATCCACTGCCACAACGCACTTCAATTGTCTAACATTCCTTTACACTACCATTACATTACTCTCATTGCCATCACGCTTACTCTAAGATACTATATTTATCCTATATTATTTTTATCTTTTCACTTCTCGTTTCTTGAATTTGGTTGGAAAAGAGTTGCCATTAAACCTGGCCCTAAAACCCCAAATGACTTGTTAAAGAAAAGACGCATAAGATGTCACACCAGGAACTATGAAATCCATAGCTAAGCATTTTTTTACCGTTTGTATTATTTTTCTATCCTCCATTTGCTCTCATTTTCGCTAACCGTATGTAATAATGTGTTTGTGCAAGAACTAAAAATACTAACCGTGAACCTCGCTATCAATACAATGATTGAGACGATGCTTATGTGTCCAATCCTGTTTCCGAATATATCACACAATGGATAAATTATAATTTTTATTTATTATTATATTGTAACTCTAGATATCACACATTTTTTTTATTTTAATTTCCTTATTTTATTTATTTTTCTTTTTAAAGGGAAAGTAAACAGTTTTTAAATTGAAAAACAATCCTCTTCTTTTTCCTCAATAAACCACGTAGCAATGCGCGTGTATGGGAAAAACGGTGGCACTGGGGAGGGGTTGTATCTTTTCATCGGCAGTTAAGGGGTTAATAAAGACCTCTATAAGCCATAGATACTCTTCCTGCGGCCAACAGAGCTTTTTTAAGTAGTCCGTTCATGGCCTACTGCCCTGAGAAATTTGCTTATTTAAGAACATTGTATTAAAAATTTGGTCGGGAATTATTTGTCAAGAAATGAGATATATCAATTTTGCTTTTTTGCTTTTGGTGTCGTACGATTACGAATTGATATTCTTTTATCTATTTAGAACGGTTACGATTTGTGATATGATACAGTGGAGTAGCGACAATTTTATGGGTAGAACTAATTTTCATATCTTGCAAGCGAAAAAATTCGAAGAAAATATATCGCTTCAAGACGATTGGGAGGTTGACTATTTTGTATCGAAAAACAAATATGGATCAGTAATTGCTTCATTTGTATTTAATAAATACCAATACACATGAATCATTCAATGTTCAATAACACTTTTCCTCCAACATCTCTTTCAAGAGGAGATAAATAGGCTTTCTTGACTAATCTTTGCAACAGCAACGGAGTCAGTGGTAATATCACTGCGTTAACAAAGACATCCTATGAAGTTTATTTCATTATTCGTAATCATATGAAACAGTTTACTGATGTAAAAACTGTGAAGGAGTGTTTCTTTAATGTTTCTAATTTATTGTTAGAGACAAAAATAAAAAGGATATTAAAAAAAAAGTAAAACAGGGAGTTATACTAATTTGAACAACTTTCCACATTTTAAATTTCCAATGTTATCTTCGCCTTCAAGCATTTCTCCCTCAATCCTCACCCCTTCATTTATCCTCATGTTACTGCCCGCGGAATATAACTGACATATGTATGTACCCCTGATCTAAGCCTTTTGAATGGACACAAATTCATATAAAGTGTTACGGTATTTTTATTCAACAATTTTTTGGTGTGTGAAAAAAGGCCGAATGAATCATTTGAATAGAATTGTGAACCAAACTACGACTGCATGTACATTTCTCTGTTCATTGTCGAAACCATACAAGTAAAAATACGTTTCATCGGAAGAATAAATGTTTCCAACATCAATTTTGTATAAACTTCCAAATTCAACATCATTGCATTTGCGAAAAACTTGCATTTAGAGGTTTGCGAGTTTTAACCTTATCAGACTACATATAAAAGACGTGGTGCACGATGCACTGTGCTTACTAATTAAACCTAGTCCAATCTGACAAGCAATATGTTGAACTGTGCTATTTGAAATTGCAAGTGGACGACCTGCTGAACGAATGCACTATTTAGATCCACAACTACCATGATTGGGCGACCGTCATTTTCACCGCTGTCATCATTGACTTTCCCAGTACGTTAAAATTTTTCGAACCGCGCTTATATGGCACTGCTTGTTACATCAATTCTGACACACGGAATATTCTTTAAAAATTAACTCTTGTTGTAACGAAACAAAAAGGGCCTGTTGATGAAACTTTAAAGTAAAAAAAAATATTTTATATTCCAATGAGTAAACTATTTTCGCAACACTCGCCGGAATGTTGAATCAATTGTAGAATACCGATCTAACTGTACTTCACACACACAGACATAAAACCTTTTTTTTTATAATTTTGACCAAGTAGAAGCGCAAAATATTTTAATAATTTTGAAACTACAGCAGAGAATATATAAATTCATTTGTTACTAAGTAAGAATGCAGCTAGCCATCACTTTCAATTGTGTGTCACACACATTAATGTGTTTCTTCCTTATCATAGTATACAACAATATCTAATTACATGTCGCAATTTTTCCCATGTTCTCGCCCAATATGAGTATTTAAGAGTCAAATACGAATATAATGTTAAATTAAATGTATATTTTCACTGTTCAATACATTGATAACAAATAAAATAAATAGTCCAATAAGAAGATGTGCACCATAGAAAGCTTGTTTACCTAGAATTTAAGTATAAAAGAACGGAAGTGTGAAAAAAAAATCTATCTCGTAGATAATTTATGTTATTTATTGCCTATTATTGTTAAGCATTTGGTTTAGATATTTATCTTTGAATCTGCCTTCCCTACATATATGCAGCTTTCTATTCAATTGAACAAGCGATAAGATTTTCGAAACATTTTACGTCACACAAGTCATTTCGATATTGCTTTCGGCCATTTCACGATTTAAATTGGTCTACACAGTAGCAAGTTTTGATTACAAATATATTTGAATACTAGGAAGTGAAGAAAAATTTCCTCTGGGAGATCTTGTTTTTAATTACTATAATTTATAGTTTAATTTGGATGAAATATAATTTCCTTAATAGAATTACGTTTTTGATTTATTCGCATTAATTAGTATAAATATCTCTTTAAAGCCTAATTCTTGGAAATATTATGATTTTACTTTTATTTATTTTCAAATTATACACAAAAAATTTACTATACTAAATTTTGGTAGGCCACCATGTATAATAATGGATAAGTTGAAAGCACATTTGCAACTCTGTTAAGTTTGAATATAATAAAATAAAACAATAAAAAATGCATTGTTTCTATAACACTTTATTTCAATTGAATTTTTAAAAATAATTTTTCTCATTTGAACACAGAAAACATTTGTAGAATAAACTGAATTCTGAGAATAATTTAGAATTAGTTCTATTCATGACCCTTAAGTGAGTGTTGCATGATACTCTCTTATGCTAGAACATATCATTAAGATACTATGTCATTAAATGTTCGTGAAATCTAATCAAAGAGGCTAAATGTTGCACTTAGCCATTTTTACTTTAAATATATTTTAAAATAAACCGTTTGTTGTATATTCTATTCTAAATTTCTATTGATCAGAAATCATGCATTAAATCCGCATGAGGAATTCAAAGGCTTATCTATCTGATTTGCTTAATCTCAAAGTTGAGAATTCAAGAATTTTATGATTCAGTAATTTTTTCTGCATTTGTGATTTCTTAGAAGCTTTCAGAGTTAGTTTCTGCATTAGTACAAATATTGCGCTAGTTAAAAAATTATTAATGCGAAGCAATAAAAAAAAAAAAAAAAAGGATTCATATGCTAAGAGTAAAATCTAAAAACTTTCATCATTTTTTAAAAATATTTAGTTTCTAAGGATCAAAAATAATAAAATAAATTTCAGATTTTCATGAATCAATCAATCGTTACATATAGTTAGCTTAAAAATGTCTCCAAAATGTATTTATCTCCAAAATAATAGACGATGTACTTTTTAATTAAAAATAATTAATTTAGTAATGAAATAATAGAAATAAAATCTTCTTTAAACTATATATATATATATATATATATATATATATATATTTTTATATATATATTAATTTAAATCCATTTTCTATAAGTAATTAATATAAGAAAAATTTACAGTTAGCTATTGAAACGATTGCTTTTTGTAAGGCTTGAATAAACATATATATGTATATATATATATATATATATATATATATATATATATAAAAAGGTATGGGGGAAAGCCTCGATATATATTTACATGTACTAAGAAACATTCAAAAAGAAAAAAAAACTATGTGATATAAACATTTCAATATTTTATCTTAATTTCATAGTTTGTCATTCCTCTGTGTTTAGTAAATTGTTTAAACACGTATCGGACGAAAAAATTTATATTATACGAAAGTAACTTATTCATTATTTTAACAATAATTTCCTTCTTAGGTTTTAAAATAATAAAATTGATTAAAAAATGTTCATTTATCAAATAGTAGTGACATAACGTTTGCTTAAGAAGTAACAGTAAAATAGAGAAAATCTCGTGTATAGATATATAATATTTTATTCATATTATATAGCAGGTATACCTGTTCTTCACACGGGTGAACTGAAAACTTAAACAATATAGATTGAAGGATAAAGAAGTTTTTAATGAGTTAATTTTACGTGATTTGCAAATTAAACAACAAAGAAAGCTTTTTGCATGTCTCAGCTGAACAAGAAAAGAACATATTTGTTAAATTTTAAGTCTGTAAATGTAATATTTGAGAAAAGAGATTTTTATTTATTTATCACTCTCCGTAATTCTCTTATTAATCGATTTTTTAAAGCACCTACCTAAACTGATATCTGCTCATCAAAAGTAACACATCGTTGCAAATTCTGTGTAATGAATGCTTAAAATAGTGTAAATAATTTATATCTGAAAGTGTAATCTTTTAATATTACTTTTTGTTGTTTTTAGTTTATGTTTAAATCTTGTTGCCATCTCTACCTTCGAAATCTAGTTTTATTATGAAATAAGTCGCCCTTCCGGTATAGTGGTTAGCGAAGCTGACTGTTGTGTCTTTGGGACTGGGTTCGAGTCCCGGAGAAGACATGGATATTTGTCAATGTATAGTGTCTTCGCAACACAGGGCTTTAAATAGCCATCGAGCCGCAAGTTCTCTCGTGAGGTTGGTGGAAGGGGAAGAGATGTTGAATTCTCCTGATCACCCCCAAAGTATTCTCACTCAAAATGAGGGTGAAACCGAGCTAAATCGTCCTGTCACCTGTTTGGTGCTCAAAGCTACAGCTAACGATAGACGTCCCTTAGCCATGATGAATTACGTGGGCCTTGATTTGGTCTTTGCCATTCAGGTGGCATTAGATGAAATAAAATTAATATAGTGATTATACTGATCATTTGAATAAATTAAAAGCGGGCGCGCACTGATGCATGGCGTAGATAAATCAAAAGGGAAAGCTTTGCTTCACACAAAAAATATAGATATATGGTGTCACGGACTTTTTTGCAGATGGCAGATATGTTTCCTACTTCCTTGACAATTATCTTTATATTTTGGAAACTTCGTACAATACCTTCATTAATTAGAGCATATGTCTTTTCTCATGTATATGCTATATTATTGTAAAGTTTCATTAAAATCCATTCAGTTGTTTTTCCGCGAAAGACTACCAAACATCCAAACATACTTTCCCATTTATAATATATATCTTGTTATTACTGTAATCTCACTTTTTTCTGAAATAATTATTATTGAAGATAATTCTTGCTTAAATTTAGATAAATATTCTGAACAATTTTTCTGCATAAGTATCGTTTATTTCAGCACATTTTATTCCACTCTCTTAAAATTTATTACTATTCCTATATACTGTAATTTATACATTAATTTTTATTTTATTCCAATATTTTTTGTTTAAACCATATGAATAAAATAATTTCATTTTTTTTTTGCAATTTTATGTAGATACCTCTATTTAAATTGTTTTAAGTTTTTTAAAAAATATATACATTTTTTATGTAAAAAAAGTCATGTTAAAGATATACGAATTGTACTGAAACATATTTACAAGCATCAGAGTATCTCTCATTGTCTCAATGACATTGTCCATGTCATTCGAACTCATTTATTAAAGCCTCAGATCGTTTGTTGTTCCGGTTAATGACTTTCTGATTACAGTTTGGATAATACCCGTTTCTCAAAGAAGGAAGGGAAAATTTCCTGAAACCAAGTTGTTTTGATCTCTTCCCCCCCCCCTCTTCTATTCTTCTTAGTGGACTACATTCTATTCTGAAAATTGAAAACTTAGTGGACTACATTCAACTCTAAGGAGCAAAAAATCTGAAAATCCTGAGAAACTTGATTTTTTTTAAATGCGATTCTTTTTTCAAATTAAATTATTCACTTCAGGAAAAAAAAATATTTTGTTTTTTACTGAACTAAGTTTTTTTTTAAGTGGCACATTAAGTAGCTTCATTTCGTAAGTGAATGAAATATATGGACTCAGAAGAGCTATTCCACGATTTCTTTTTCTCCTATAAAAGCCTTTTTCAGTTCTTGAAAGACCTCCAATTACCATTCAGTGATTAGAGGTTAGTAGGTGTCATTGGTTATGAATTATTATTTTTTTCTTCAATTTTACTATCTATGAAGCAAGGAACCATTTCTCAAAAATTTAGTAGTATTCTTGGTAGAAATTTGCTGTTGTTTTTTTCAATGACTGATTTACAAATAATCCATTAATATTAGAAAAAATAACTATAAAAAATATAAGCAAGTAAGGAATACATTTATTTCACTGCTCAGTAAATAATTATATTTTTAAATTTGAATTTTGAATAAATGTACTTTTTAAAACATTAAAGTAGAGTGAACATTAATAATAAAGAATTTTATATAAAGTCAGATTCGCATAATAATATAAACATAAATACAATTAATGAATTTTAATTTAAAAAAAATAAAAAAAACATATCAGACTTTTCCGTTAGCAAATCATTTGCTCTGCTAAAGAAAAACAGTATATGAAGGATAATTAATGTTTCGCTTCTTATTAGTGAAGTATTTATTTAATTAGAAAGCTGTTTATATTCTTTGAAAAAAAACAGTATTTTGTTTAAAAAATATTCTTTCGAATTCATTTGGCGTCATAAACAAGTATAGAATATTACTTTAGGCTAGGGATGGGCAGACTTTTCCAGGGTACGGGCTACTTCTAATTTATTTCAATGTTTTACGGTCCACGCATTGTCGGTAGGGCACACAAAGGGGTTCCAAGAGTCCGAATCCTCCCCCAAAGTCTTTGGATTTTTCCGATTAAATATAATCCGATGTACGTACAACGTAATTAAGTATTTGAAAATTATTTTTTTTTATTAATTAATGCTAGTTATTTATTCAGTAATTTATTTTTTACTGTTTTTGTTCCCGACAATCTACAAAATAAAAAAAAATACGTTTGGTTGCATATTGGGGTATGATACGAGAATGGTAGACTTCCGACCCTCCACCCTTCCCCCTCGCTTTGAGAAATTATTGTGCAAGCCAATATCCAGTGTCGTAGGTGTGGCGAAATAGGAAAAGTCTACAATATTTACTATAACTTATTATAATAAATATGGAATATAACCTACAAAGCTAAAATAAAATCTAACACATTTAAAGCCCCGTTCAAAGCAAACATAATAATAATATCAAATGATGCACATTTCTTATCATATAGTTCAAAACGGATAATAAAATAAAACATTTTTATCTAAAATTAGTTTTTTTTTTTGTTGTTATAGTCAGTAGAAGTCTTAGACTACATACATAAGAGCGCGTGCGCAAGCGAATCTTGAATATTTCCTTATATATACTAACTGCTAAAATCTTAAGGAAGTCAACCTAAACTGTCTTGAAGGTCCAACATTCACACGTGATTGACTTAATGCCTATCATGGCTTTAGGTAAACTAAGAGAACAAATTATGTTTAAAATTACATTTTATCTTACTTAATTTTCAACTTATCTTTTGCATTTCAACTAGATAATTTTAATCAAGATGACTGTAAGGAGATTGATAGAGCATACAAAAATAAACATGGGCATTATTTTGGTTTAAGTATATACAAGAAGAAGTTTTTCTTTAAATATAGTGATAACTCAACAGTTACAAGTTTTAAAATGGAGTTTTTTGATAAAATTGAACTCTCTGAATTACAGAAAAATGTCGAATTCTGTTTTTCTATATTTTAAATATTAAATAACATCGAACAAGTTTTATTTTTGATGAACTAGAAGATTAAAAAATCTGATTTTATTTTAAATTAATACAAAAATTATCAAAGCTCAAATATATTTTTAAATATGTTGAATATGTCTTTGATTTAAAAAAAAACAACTTTTAATGGATGATTAGAAAATCCAAATCAAACACTGGAACAATTATTTTATCGGTTCAATTGCTGCATTTGTAAATGTATGCACTTTCTGGTAATGTGGAGGTTTACTCCTTTAGGTAAATGTCTGCATTGTTTTTCATTATTATTGAAACCAATTTATTTGAAGTGAATATGTTTCCAGTACAATGATTTTGGTTCACACGCTGTAACTAACATTGTTAATAAAGGAAAGTTAGGTAATATAATTCTGTGTTTCTGAAAATATTTGTAGATTATTTATAAAGTGGTTTCAGGTAAACTATTTTCATTTGTTTTAATATATATATATATATATATATATATTGTAGAGAACAAGACTAATATATATATATATATATATATATATATATATATATATATATATATATATATATTGGGCAGCTCAAAAAGCCTTTTCTAGGCCATTAATCCATTTTCGATTTGGTGTACCCTTTCCTCGAGCGCCAATTAGTTGAACATTGAAGACTTTTTTTAGTGGTACGGTCTTCGCTCATTCTGATAACGTGACCTGCGCATTTATTTCTTTGTATTTAGATGAAATTAACAATGTCATATTCCTTATATGATTGATAGGGTTCTAAATTTCATCTTCTCCATGTTCTATTTTGCTGAATTCCTCCAAAAAGAAATCTCTCTTAAAAACTTCCTTTCGTAGATACTTGTCATGTTCTGAACTTTTCGAGACATGGACCAAGTTCCAAATGCATAAATTAATACTGATCTTAAAATACTTTTATACAAAAAACCTTTGTATTTTTTCTTTGAATTATTTTGATTTCATATATTATTGTATTATATTAAGACATATATCAGCCATAGTAATTATGTTTTGGCTTTCTGTAGTACAATCGTTTTTATTTTTAATTTCTGAACCTAAATAAGTGAAAAAAAAGGTGTCAACAACTTCAAAACTATACTCTTCAATTTTAACATGGGAATCATTAAAACAGGATTTAGTGGAAGGAATGTACTTGGTCTTATTCTCTTTGATTTTCAGTCCTATCCTAAGGGTCTCTTTCTCTAAAGTTGAGAAAGTCTGTCATAGTACTGTGGTTGTTCGAATCATGATATCAATGTCATCAGCAAAAGCAAACACCTATCCCGAATTGTTGTTTATATTAAGTTTCTATTCTCTATAGTTTTTTTTATATTAAACATTAAGGTATCGTGCTTCCATATTCCATCTTTAGTAATTTCACGTGTGTCTTATATGTATAGTTAATTCGCCTTCAGGAATGTGATATCTATAATTTTTAGATAGGGAGCATGCACATATTAAATCATTTCATTTGCATCGCTTAATCATACATTAATTATTTTTTTTAATATTTTATATCAAAAAAGAACTATAAAAGGAACTTATACTATTTAAAGGGTAATTTCAAATTCGTGGCATTATTCTTTATTTATAGGAAACTTATTTTTAAATCGTGACTCATATTTTCATATTTCTTTTATTTTCAGAAAGGCTTCAACGCATTAAAAAATAGTTTTCTTCCCTTAGATTTTCATGAAAACACTTTGAGTGAATTTAAAATCGGGGTCATCAGTTAAGCCTATTTTCATGTTTGGTATATTGAAAGAGAATTAATTCATTAAATCCTGAACTTAATCTTTCATTCAATGCAGATCCTCAAAATAGGCTAGGCATGCACTGAAGGCACAGCTCTAATTATCCTCATTAACTATGCATGAGTTGCGGATAATAAAGAAAAATCGAATCACATACTTTGGGAGGCATTGAAGACTCTAAATAAGGTGGTTGAACTTAAGATTAAAGGATTTGAAGTATTTTCCGATGTCTTAGGATGACAAGATAACTCCAAAGAATCAATATTAGAACTTTATCTTTCTCTCAAAATAGATAAAATGTATATTATTGCTTATTATTGTTTAAGTGATATCAATTTTAAATTTAAAAGGAAATAATATTAAAGTGCTAATTAAATAATTAAATATATTATCGATACATTCGTGTTGTTTAGCGGATCTATTGTATTTCTTGCCCAATGATGCACTTCATTACAAATATTTCAGTCCGTAGAGTTATGTTTCAAAATTATTAATTTAGTCATTTCTTATCCATTTTATAGGGAGTCTTTTTTCTCTCTAAACTGAGATTCTGAATAGTAACATAATGGAATATATAAATGGATGATTTTGCTAAAATTACAAAAAATAACCATATTAGTTTTTGATCACGACATATATACAAGCAGATAAACTTAATAGAAATCATGATCAATTAATTGGCGTTAAAGGAAGTTAATCTATCAAGTAATTCAACTGATTTTAATTTTAACAATTCACAATAGAATACTCTTTAGTATTATATAGAATTGGGGGTGCAGATGGTGCATGGTACTGCAACGGTCATTTATTGTACTTGAACGTAGTGACTTAGGAGTAACATGGGCAAGTACACGTTCATGATATAAGAAATAATTGAAAAAACAAAGTGCTAATTAACAATGTCATTCATGTTTACTGTAATTGCTTAAAATTGACCTATTGACACACATTTATATATACTTTACAACGACGATGTAGTGATTGGTGTACACGTTTGCAGCACTATGCATTACAACTGAATTTCAAGTCCATATATTTACTGCCCCCATATCCCGCATTTACGCGAGGGTATAAATGCGTGCCGATGTCAAAACGTAAATTGTGATGCAATTTACTCTTTGATCTTACTTTGATCAAAGCTTGGAAAAAACTGACAAAGTTTCATTATCAATCTGCGAATTTTAACAAGGAACCAAACGCTGAAAAGTAATTTCGGTGACGTCCAACAAAAACCATTCTGCACCATATGCGCCTTTGAAAGCATGACATAACCATCTGTAAAGAAACACGAAAAGACTGAGTCAGAGACTCACTTATATAACTTCCACAATCAGACTTTAGAATATCATCTTAATCTCGAACTGAAACAGCTCGACAGACTTTTAAGACCAACACAGTGCCGTCTTGAACATTATAACAAATCCATCCTATTAGTGACCAGTTCTAGATTATCAGAGTTGAGCCCCCTCACACTTAAAAAATAGTTTTTTTTATTATTAACATTTTAAACGTCGCACTGTGATTGAAAGATAACAAAAATATAATTTTGATAAAAATCAAATTAAAATTGAAACATAAGATCTATGAAAAAAATATTTTCAAAGAAAAATATTTCTAAAGGTATCCGACTATGTTTGGAACCGTTATTTAAAAAAAAAACGAATAAATGGATAATTTTCATGATAATTACTGTCACTTAGAATAGAATAGATGTATAAAATTGTTTTAAGGGCATTTTGACCAAAAAAATTATTTTAATGCAATATTTCGTCAAAAAAAATTAACTTAGAATAACCTTTTTTTTTTCAAAATGTTCTCCTTTTTTGAAAAATGCGTCTATTATAATACTATTTTGCCTGTATATAGCTCAGGTGTCTTTTCAGTGTCACAATTATGATTTTTTAAAAATTCACATTATTTTCACAGTTACAACTAATTGAAATAATTATCGGCATTTTTTTCTTAAAATGTTTTCCTCTGTTGTCGTAAAACATGGATAAACCCACTTTTAAGTTATATATTTCAAAAATTCCAGTTGAGCCTTTAAACAGAGGTCTGAGCTATACACAGGCAAAATATTATTATAATAGAAACATTTTTCACAAAAGGAGAATATTTTGAAAATGGGTCAGTCTATGTTCATTTTTTGTCAAAATATTGTACTTAAATAATTTTTATTGTAATAATAAAACAATTTTATATACATTTTTATAATCTAAGTGACACTAAATATCATAAATAATATACAGTTATACGCTTTTGCAAAATCATTGTTTCGAACGTAGTCGGATACCTTAAGATTTTTAGCATGTTCCCAAAATGGAACATTGGCGGGTACCATTTACTTTTTTCATATGTTTTTTTAAAAGTATGACCAAAGACATTTTAATTCAAAAATCAATTTTTATATACATTTTTAAGAATTAGTATCTAAACCAGAGGTGGCATTAAACATTTCCCCACGGTGTTTTATCATTCTCCTTTGTATGGAGAGCGCTACGAGAAGCATAATACCCAACAAAATATTGAAATGGGCCTTAAAAACCTAAAAATTAAAATGGGGGGAGAGAACTAAAATTTACGAGTGAAAGAAAAAACTCTATCATTTTTTTCCTGCAGAATTTTTTAAATGTACCCCAATAAGGAAAGGAGGGTGGAGTGGTACAGGTTCCCCGACTGGTGCCCAATGCAAGCGTGATCTCTGAAGTAAATTTTTAAATATAATTCCAAAATTAAACAGATTAAGCTGAATATATAATTTATAAACATAAATTTATACATTTGCGAACAAATTACAATCACTTAATAGAAATACACTCAATAACGGAAAACATCAGTAGGATAAAGAAATAAACAAATAAACGTCATATCAAAATTCGTAAGCTAATAGTATATATAGTAAAGCAAAGAAAAAATACTAGAAAAATACAGATCTGAAGTAATGCAAAGATAATTAGAATTACCATACTCATTTAAAACTAAAATTCCAAGAAACCGTAGCATAACGTGAAATACATATTGCAAGATAAGCATTTGAAAATTACTTCATTTACGCACATAGTATGAAGTACATAATGTATTTGTATTCATTTTAGCTTGCTTTGACCCTCCAATGGGTTGTGGTGATCGAAGTATGCTACATGCTGTATGACAAACTTTGAAGGCTGCATAAGAATCTTTGTGCTCCTCGTAGGCGCAACAGTGATCAAGAAAATCAGGAATCAAGTTTGATAAATAGTCTGGGAAAGTCTAGGAGTCTAAATTTCTCTTATTCCTGTCTCTTTAAAGCTAGAATGCGTCACGCTTTCAAAAAAGACACGTGGTGCAGTTATGTATGAAAGTTGCTGATATTACCATTCAGCTATTGGTCCTTGTCACCCATCATGTAGTGGACTCTGAACATGTAGATTTTGGAAGAGACTACGCCGGTCACTTCTCAGTCGGCCTTAACAAAGGGTGTGTTGGTCTCGAACTTAAGTGTTAGTATTATCTGATCATGAGTATTTTCCCTCACAAAACTACGTGACCGTTGGGAAGTCATTAGGCCAGTGTTTCTCAAACTGTGGGGCGTGCCCCCCTAGGGGGCGCGATAATTTTACGAGGGGGGCGCGAGCAAATCGAAAAGAAAAGATTTAAAAAATAATTAATTTACTGGAATGAATTAAAACAAAATACGTTCAGACATAATAAAAAATGCACTTTTACTCTGATGTAAGTTATAGGCGATATTAAGTCATCAAAAAAAAATTTCATCAATACTTAATTAGCAATCTTTGATCCTATAACCAAATAAAAAATATTTTATTTAATTTGCTGTAATCCCATGATGAGAGAGTTTTTATTGCGTTTTCTTTTTTAAAAACAACATTCTACTCTTTCAGAGAAAAAACAGATCCCAGATCCAGAATCAAAAAAAATCAGGAACATAAAAAATTCATCACTGTCATTATTTTAGAAATCTGCTTATTATAGCTGTAATTTGTTTGACATTAAAAGTTATTGGTACATTTAGTTATAACCCCTCTCTTATGTGTTTATTTCTCATTTAAGGAAGTTGTAAGTAATGTATTTCTCTGTTGCGCTTTTTTACATGTAAAACAGTTTTATGATATTTGGAAAACCATGGAGAGCACATACACACACTTTGATAGATTACAAAGCGAAGACTTAGACGAAGATGAGTATTTTCAAACATATAAAGCATAACAATTGTTTTTAGCAGTAACATACATATTATCATAATGAATACACTTTTTACCCGGAAGTGGTCGCGTGGGACACACAGATCACGAAATTGTTAATTCTGGAAAAACTATTTATTTGTTACCAAAAAAAATTGAAAAGTCCTTGAAAGTAGGTAAGTAAACTTTCTCTTAATTAAATTATCCACTGGAATTACGATTTGTATCGAGTACAATAAAATAATTATAAAAAAAAGGATTGGGGTGACTCAATAACCCCGCTAGACCGTATCGAATACGCGCCTGCTCCCAGGTTAAAACATGTTGAAGTCTTTTTGGTTTAAATATCAAAAATAATACAATTATTCTTCATTGGAATTTTATATTATTGTTCATTATTTAACATCAATTATTAATGTTAAATCAGTGAGGCTTAAAATTAAAATTCGCTTAAAACTAATTATAATTTAAGCAATCATTTTAAAAAAAAAACATTTTATATTTTTGTAAACATTGTCGCCCACTTGGCTTTACTCTCCTTACAATACAGCTATTATATCAAGACTGTTTTATTTTCTTATAAATGAACTCCTGCAAAGAGCGAGTACTTCGGCCGGTATACTTTTAATGTATCAGTGCTGCACAGTGTATTTTATAACTAATTAATTAATACTAAATTAAGAACAAGTTTAATAAGTATTAACGACTTCCATGGGCTTGTCTTGCAAAGCAAAGTTTTTATAAAGAATGGTTATGAATAGAAATTGACCCTCTGAGTTATGTTTCTGTATTTAGCAGATATCCATATTTTGTCTTCTAAGCAGTCACCGCATTTTGCAATATGTTCAATTTAAAAATTAGAGAAAGGAAAAATAACGTAATAATTATCCTATTACTTACTTAATTAATGTTTTTTGCTTAAAGGTAGTATTCAAAATTTAATACTGATGCTATTAATTTGTATGGTTTATAATTAAGATCTGGTATTGTGTAGCTTTAGCGTCAAAGGGCATTATTGTTGCATTTAGTGCATTATTAATGTATAAGGGGGCGCGATAAAAATTGTGATTGAAAAGGGGGGCGCCAGTATTGAAAGTTTGATAAGCACTGCATTAGGCATCTATCAGGAAATCGCTCCTTTGGTGAAGACCGCTACAAATTCTATACATTATTAGCAAATGTTGTATATTAATTCGCTTGTATGAACTAATACATATATATATATATATATATACATATATATACATATATATATATATATATATATATATATATATATATATATATATATGTATATATATGTATATATATATGTATATATATGTATATATATGTATATATATGTATATATATATATATATATATATATATGTATATATATATATGTATATACATATGTATATATATACATATATATATATACATATATATACATATATATACTTATATATATGTATATATACATATATATACATATATATGCATATACATATACTTATATATATATATATATATATATATATATATATATATTATTTTTAGTAGAATATATTATTATTTTTCAGTCACTGAACAGAAATAACTTAAAGATCGCCTCCAAAAAGACCAAGAGGAGATAGGACATTAACATGAATCACATATTGTATTATAATACGTTGCATTAATTTTAGTTCAAATATTTTTTTCGGTAAATTTCACGTTAATTAAAGCATTGCCAAACGGTAATAAAAATACCCCGCTTAATATATTACACCATGAAAATTTCAGAGATTTGAAAATTGTGCTTTTTTTAAAAGGAGATTTGTAATATACAATAAATAATAGAGGGAAAAAATAGAATAATTAATGCTGTTGTTTAACCTAAGCTTGTAAAAATAAATACATTTATTATTGTTATTGGATATTTAATCAACTAGTAATACAAGTCACCCCTCCGGTACAGTAGTTAGTGACGCTGTCTACTGTGGCGTAGGAACTGCTCTCGAATTCCAGAGAAGGCATGGATGTTTATAATTGTATAGTACCTCTGCGAAATGGGTTTACCCAACATAGCCGATGAGCCGAAAATCTTCTCGTGAGGCTGATGGAAGAAGAAGAGAAGTGGAAGGTAACTGACACTTCCAGGGAGTTCTTCCTCAAAATGGGGGTGGAACCTAGTGACATCATGCTGTCAACTGTGTAGTGTTCTAAGCGACGTCTAACGACAGGCATACATCTAGCCCTTTGCGGTGATAATTTGCGGTATGACATCGTCAGACAAGTGGCATTAGTAACAACATGAATCCGATTTTAATAACTTCTGAGTTACAGCTTCAGATTTGTTACTTACATTCTTATTCATAAGCAAAGCTTATAAAATTGCAGTTCTTAATAAAATATATTCTAACATTTTTTTAAGCTGCTCCTCTCTTGTAACTGAATGATATATTCTATAAAATACTTCCAAATAAATAATTATCATATTAGAATTAAATAATTGCATGATACATTTACATTTCTGAAAAATAATTATTGGCTCGCTTATTTTAGTATTTTTATTGAAAGAAACATTATGAAAAATGCCAAGAAAAAAATTAAATTCTTAATATTTCAATATATTTGTTGATATATTTAGAAGAAATATCTATACTTGATTCCTTAAGAAGTATGTTCTTATATAGTGGATGCTTTAAGCTGTCGAAAACACATACACTGATATAACAAGTCAGTCGTTATTTAGTTGATGATATAAACATGCATACTCATAAATAATCTTTAAGACGTTTAAGGTAGCATTCCATCTTGAAGCAACGCATATAATCCATCGTTTTAAATCATCAAAGTAAAAAAATATTTTAACTTTTATAAATATGTTTGCATCAACTAATATGACAGCTATTTTTGTGATGTCTCAAATTCATAAGTTCTAGTTTAGGGAACAAAAATAGCAACCATTTTATATATTTTTGATATAGTACAATTTTCTAGTTCAATCATTCCTTCACGTCTATATATAAAATATCCAATTTTAATTTAACCATTCCCAAAATATTTATTTTTAAATAAAATGAAAGAAATAATAAATTTATTTCAAAAACTTACAATGCAGTTCTAGAGAAACATAAGGGATTTCTCCAAAGAGATTAAACAAATCAACCAAATTTTAAAAAAAAGTAAATTAGCCATTTGAAAGGAAATTAACAATTATTAAAAGCTTTATTTGAAAAACCTGATACTACAAAAAATGTTTCAAAAAACATAGAAATTTTTCTAAGCGTTTGTTTTTGTTATCTATTTTAAATGGCTAAGATTGAAAATTGCTTAAAATGAGAACATTAAAATAGTTCTAAAATATACGAGTCAAATTAAACTAAAAGAAAATTACACTTTAAGACCAGAATTTATTTTACGAATGGGTGTTATGCATAAATACATGAAATACTTAAACACATTAAAACATTTTTTCTCCTAATTACGTTATTTCTTAAAACTGGAAAATGATTTAATTTTTTTTTCTAATTATTTGAAAGACAACATGTGGTTAAATAATGTTATATAGTTTTAATACTGTAAGAATAGTTTTTTTCGGCAACTGTCAGTTTTTATTATTTCTCTTAAGTTATCCTTGAAATTTGTACATATTTATTACTATTACAATTTGTTACAATAAATTATTTAATTAGGTATAGTTTTGCACGTGTATTTGAGTTTCTTTTTTTTTAAATTTTGAAAACATTTTTTTACTGATTAACCAATAGCTATAAACAATTTTGTATTGAAACAAAATTTGAATCACCAATGCAGATCGTAAGGATTCAGAATTAAATGTCTTTCAAATAAAATCCTTAGTTAATTAATTAATTAATTTAGTTTGTAAATTTAGTTTACTTGATTCTTTTACCAAATAAGACTTTTTTAAAACAATTAAATAAAAGTAAATTACTATATAAGTTCTTTTTTAAACCAAGTATTATTTTATAACAATTCTTCAGTTTCAATAATTGTTTTTATCAATAGTTTTAAGCTCTAAATAAAGGTAAATTAATAAAGTATATGAAACAAACACGTTATAATTTAATTACATTTAATTAATTTAATACATAGAATGTAATGTAATCAATGTTTATAATGAAGCTGGGAATGTTCTTCGTATAAAAGTTCAAAAATTAATAAGCCCACAATACAATAAAAATATTAGTATTATTTAATCTAATATTGTCTCACATTTGTTTTTCTACGTATAACAAAATATGCCCTCTTTTTATTTAAAAATAAGTTTGAATTTATACAGTTATTGTTTGATAAAAGTTATTTCTTTATATTTTTGCCTTGTATATCTACAATAAACAATCTGTAATTTACAAAAGACTACTAAATTAATCTAATTAAATTACTGAACTAAGATCATATTTATTGAAATAAAAATTTAACCGATATATATATATATATATATATATATATATTTAAAAAAATCAACATATTAATGATACATTTGTAAATAATTAATGTGAATGAAACATTTTTTATTTTAGTTTTATTTATTGAAAAAATAAACGTGTACTATATTCTGTAATTGAATATGTTAGCAAAGTAAAAAAATTAATTATCCATTTGTTTTTTTAAAGGTATTCATCTCTTTAAGTTGAAAGACAAAATACATAGTATATTTCTAGTCGACATTCTTAGTAAACAACTTCACTTAAGAAAATCTAACAAGTAATTATTTCAACCGCTTGTACTTAACATCATAATTTCTATGCATTATCAAATAGTTCTTCCAAGAACATAAGATCATTTTGCATTAAGAATAATATTTCTGCTATTTTTCTAAGCATAAAGAAAGTTTTTGAGATGCTGTAATGAATTAATTTATACATACGATACAATTAGTAAGAATGAGTAGTAAGAAGTTGAATTTAATTCAGAGGAGCACCAAGAATTATTAGGCTAGTAGTTCTCCCTGTGTCTTGCAGCGCTTTCTTGAAAATTCCACTTTCATTATAGTTTTTTTCAGTCATTTCCAGAAGCATTTATATGGTTGCCAAGTCGCCGAATTTGAAGCCAAAAACAATGTTCACGTAAAATGCGGAGATGAAGACTTCAAACTTATTTTTTCGTGCTTACAATGTATTGAAAAGAAATAGAACTGTTGCTCTTACTAATGTCATCTGTCTGAAGATGTCAGATCGAGGCCTGCAAAATCCATCGTGGTAAAGGGCTAGATATATGAATTTCGTTAGCCGTAGCTTTGAGCATCATGCAAGTGACAGTACCATTTGGCTCTGCTCCACCCCAATTTATAGGGGAACACCCTGGGAGTGATCAATAGCCTCCTACCTCTCTTCCCTTCCACCAACCTTGCTAGAGGACTTGCGGCTATTTAGAGTACCCCCGTGCCGCAAAGACACATTTACAAACATCCATGCCTTCTCCAAGATTCGAACCCATGACCTATGGCACAGTAGTCAACGTCGCTAACCACTATAATGGATGGGCGACAGAAATATAACTACATAATACTTGTAAGTTACAGTTTTACAATTTTAGCACTGAGTATGAAGAGCTGTATAATTTGTGCAATCAGGCTAGGTTCGCCGTTATTCTGTCAGGGGTAGAACCTTTCCTAGTATTTATAAAAATATATTCAGACTATTGTACTAAATGATATGTGAATTCATTTCGTAGTTACTTCAATTCAGTTGAAAATATAATAGTCATTTTGTTTGTTTAACATTACAAAAAAACCCAATATTTTTGCATGGAAAATGAAAAAGAAAGTGTTTATTTGTGTCTAGCAACAGTCATAAGGTCACCCACTTGTTCGAATGCTGTTATTAATGTCCTGCAGGAATGATTAATTGCTCTATATGAAGCGTATATTGTAATTTAAAATCAAAATTAGCTGACGGGTCTAATCTCTCATTTGTTCTGTGTGGAGATAATCTAAATGAGGTATTCTAGTTGTAACTCTATTACCATACACAATCTCCAATTATACCGCATGATAACCTATGACAGAATCATGATTCAAAATCGTGATTAGACTAGATTAGGCCACTGAAACTAATGGCTCGCGTGCCACATGTGGCACACAGGGCGATTTTCCGAGACACTCCACACCATTCTACAAATTTATTGAAATAAATCGCTCTATCTCTCCTTTGTACACCTCACACATTTTTGGTTTATGTCTACGACTTAATTTTAATTTTTTGTCATAAAACGATTCAGGTGATTCTACTTGAAGGTAGTTATAGTGATTTATGTGAGTAAAGAATTTTCCTCTGATTAAATGTGACTTATTCTAAGCATTAATTTTTCAATCCAAATCAAAATGATTCTGTAATATTTGTAAAAGAAATTATCACAGATTGCTGAGTCGTGAAAAGAAAAATGTTCCGAATCACAGGAAGCAAATTTTGCGGGATTACGAAAATATCTGGAAGAAAGCCATATTATTTTATCGACAACTATTTTGAAGTGCTGTATGTCATTACTGAGGGATATCATTGTGTGATAAAAATTGCTTGTTTTCTTCTTTCCCCTTTTGGTTTTACATATTTATGTGAGTAAATTGTGTATGCATATTTTGCTCACAAAGGAATTGTTTAACAAGTGAACTTTTAGAATCATGTGTCAAATTCTAATGTTGTGGTATTAAGTAGAACTTTGTGAGGACAAGGTTCACACACACACATGCAATTTCAATTTTGTTTTTATCTCTTTTGGAGGAATACGAATATTTTGTTGTTCATTTTTTATTATAATAAATATTATTAAAATGTACATAATACGTAAAATAGGTACACATTTAGTTTTTTATTTATGTTGATAGAAAATTTATGTTTTACGTCACTCATTTTTATGTTAATACATGAATATCTTTAACATATTGCATATTTATTATGCATTATATTGCATTTTATATAAAATTCAAAATATGTATTTCTTATCTTTATTTCCCCGACTCTGTAGGCAATGCCGTAGGAATTGAATTGCTTCACATATTTCCTGCTGCAGGACATCCCGAATTGTACTAATATATTGACTTGCAAACAACAATAGCTATAAGGTTGTCTACCCTTGAGATAGTTCAAGCACGGAGTTTTTAAATATATATTAATTTCACTTATACAATATATTTAAATACTGATCTCAATTGCATGTTTATTTATTTAAAAGTTTAAAATTTATATCAATATCAAGAAAAAATGGGGTAATTTGTTTTTTCAATGTACTAATTGAGAAGTTAAATCATATTTATAGACCGAATAATGTGCAGACATTATATATTTAATTTTGAGTCGCATAAAATAATGTAAGGCAATATTTAAAAAGTGAAAAGTCCTTTAAAACAGCAAACTCTATCCATTTCTTTGTATTATGAACTTTTAAGAGTATCCTCATTTTTCTCAATACTTTGAATTGTTGAAATAAAAATGTCTTACGTACCGAGAGCTATATTAAATGTGAATATAAAAATTGTACATAGTCCCTTAATATTTGTGAAAACGTGTGGCTATTGCTTACATGGAGAGCAATACCTGACGAACAGATAACCAATATCCCCAAATATTTGTACATGTAAAGAAAGAAAAAAATAATAGTGAAAGGAGCAGAGAGTCATTCGTATTCCCTGGCTTTTAAAATAAGTTTTATACGGACAAAGACGCAATATTATGTGAAAGATGGCGATTCTTTATATCTTGTTGCTGAATTATTTCCAAATGTCTATATATACCGCAAAAAAAATTGATTCCTTAATGTATCAAACTACGTTCGGAACTGTGATTTTAAAAAAAGCGCATCAATGGATAATTGTCATGGTATTTAGTGTCACTTAGATTACACAATGCATGTATAAAATTGTTTTAAGGACTTTTTGACAAAAACAAATATTTAAATACAATATTTCGGCAAAAAATTAACTTAGATTAACCTATTTTCAAAATGTTCTCCTTTTGTTAAACAATGCTTCTATTAAAATAATGTTTTGAATGTATATATCTCAGACCTCTGTATAGAGGCTCAATTAGGAGTTTTGAAAAATACACATTATTTTTAGAGTTACAACCAATTGAAATAACTATCGGCGTTTTTTTTCTTAAAATGTCTCCCACCTGTTGTCGTAAAACATAGGTAAACCCACTTCTATGTTATACATTTCAAAAATTCTAGTTGAACATCTGTACATATGTCTGAGCTATATACAGGCACAATATTATTATTATAGAAGCATTTTTCACAAAATGAGAATATTTTGAAAGTGGGTCATTCTATGTTCTTTTTTTGTCAAAATATTGTACTTAAATAATTTTTTTTTGTAATACTATTTTTAAAATAACATAATATACATTTTTGAATCTAAGTGACACTAAATATCATCATAAAAATTATCCATATATATGCTTTTGCAAAATCACGGTTCCGAACGTAGTCCTATATTTATATATTAGCCTTATATAAGCCTTATATATAAACTTATATATAATACTAATGGGACGCCTGTTTAACTTATGTTAAATTGATTGATTTATTTCGTTAGATCCATTTTAAATAAAACCCGGTTCTAAATTTCAGTTGGCGTCACGCTATAGCTTAAGTTTAAACATTAGATCTTTTAAAGACAAATAAAACAGGACACTTAATTAAAAGCCCGTTCTTTAAATTAACACTTAATTTATTTACAATAAGATTGAAATTACGTTAAATACTAAGGATATACATGATTACTTAACTGAATAATTTCTGAGAGAGAGGAATCATGATGTTGGCGTCCGGAGAGTCTCCAACCGCGATTACCGTCAAATAGGGTCGTGTCAGACCAAAATCGGTGATAAAATTTGTGTCAGAGAGTGTCTCAATTCGTCGTGCATGCGCTTATATTTTGCGGCGATTTTCTTGTGTATTCTGGAGCGGATTCTTTTCCGAAACTCAAGCAGCTTTTCTGATTGGTCTGGAGTCAGCGGAGGGATATCCTCTCGCGGTCAATGGCTTCCCCCAAACGCGGAAAATTCCCAAAAAACATCCCAAACCATGATGTATTTATTGGTACATTGCCTTCTTCCAGGCGTGGGAAACGCGTCACCCTTTTCGGTGGGGTAAGAGACGCACCCAACGAATTCCTTTCGTTGTAAACAACAACAGGGCAGATATAAAAATTACAGTTGCAATCCTTAGGGACCGGCGGCCCTCCATCAATACCTTATATATAAGCTGCACTAATATTAATATATTTTCCAGTTTGTATTTTAAAAAACTACAGTCATTTCTTATAATTTTAATAGTTTCTTTTATTTGAGTAAAATATGAGAAATTCATTTTCTCTAAAGAAAAAGTAAATCTAACTTTGTTTATTTGTTTCTATAAATAAAGAAAATTAATGCCATTCTGTTAATTATTTTGTTTAAATAGAGAAATGAATGTCACTTTCTAAATATATATTTTATCTATGTGGTCCGTGAGAAATTTATTATTTTCTCATCTACTTTAATTTATAATTTAGTATACTAAAATATGCGTATTTTATATTTTTTTATATTACAAAAATTGAGTCTTTATAAAAGTCATAATTATTATTTTAAATGAAGTTCCAAAATTCTTGATTTCATTATTGCGCAAGAAGTGTAGTATTTTAAGCCACGTTGAGTAACACTAGCTCTCTTGATTGTAATATTATAGTGTTAAAGTTACAAAATACCGTTAACATAACAAAACAAGTTCGCTTGAAGTAAATATGAAGGGAATAATGAGATTATAAATTTAGTGGACAGTAATTATTGATAAATATATGTTCTCACCTAAAAATGAGTGGTCTTGTTTCTGTAAAACGAAATGAGTTAAACTTAATAAACATCGTAAGTATGATGGTTCGATTTATGTTCTGCACAATTCAAAAACTTAAAATAATTATTTCGCATTCAATGAAGTGCCACCTTAAAAGTCTAAGTTTTCAGAAAAATTCGAATTTTGACTTATATAAATAACACTTTTATTGAAATATTTAACAAGAAATCACGTAATTAGGATACTTCAATTTTACTGAATTTTAATGGTAAAGTAATTTCGTTATTTAACTGAATGTTATAATATCATGAATGTTTTAATTTGCATTAAATTTACCTACTGAAATGTATAAAAAGTTATTATTATTTAGAGTGCACATTTTAATTAGTATTAATCTTAAATATTGTGACAAAAATTAATGTGAAACTATAAGAATTTGAAAAATTTAAAATTAAAAGCATTTTTTTTCATCAAAAAGTCAAAAGAAATGTTACCAAGCCGCAATTTATATTTAACTGATTGTTAACTTAGACCGTAAAATCCGGCATATAAAGTTCACTTCTAACACAAAAAATATAATCAAAAACCACAGGTGCTCGTTATATGCCGGGTATACAAATGATACCTTCAAAAATAAATAAAAAAATAAGCACACAATTAATTAGACTTCTTTATATATCGAATTACTGTTTGTTTAAAAGACGTAATATTCCTTATAAACTTAAGGGCTTTAGTTCGAGAATTATACTATTTTTTTTTAAAAAAAAAACTTGGAATAATACCTCGAATAAATGACTTCAAAACATACGAGATTACGCGTGTTTCTTTGTAAAAAAGGGGTGTGCATTATACGGAGAATGCACCTTTAAACTAAAAATTGCATGTAGAAAGTATAAGTGCGCGTTATACGGCGGTGTGCGTTATACGTCGTATTTTACGGAAGTTTAAAATTTCAAAGAAATAATTAATATTATTATTATTCGGAGATTTGCAATTAAGGAGATATTTTTAAGGCTGTATTTATACATGTACATAATACTAGAAAGTTCTAAGAATATAAATGGACACATTGTTGTTTTTATTTGCCATTGTGAAAATAAAATATATTTGGTATAATAATTCAAAGCATGAACAAGACAATTTGCACTTTCAACATGTATAAATGAAAGATTTCCAATTTCAACAAACTTTGAACACACAAATATCAAGTAATTGCTTAATAATTTTTATGAAAAATGTTCATAATAAATTTATGTACACACATGTGGTGTCGACAGTATAAAATATAAGTCAATAGTGATATTCATTTAACAGTAAAAACCTTATCAGTCTAATACATTTTATACATCATCTGTATATATTTTACATAAATACATAATGTCATATTATAGTATTAAAATTTTGTAATAGTATATGAAAGATTAAGAAATGGCAACGTACAATTGAACACGTATTTGCATATCTGAAATGGAATGCTAATCTATAACATTCATCTGCCAAACTGCTTTCAGATTATCGCTAATATAATTGCAACGTCATTCGAATACTGCCCATTCAGATGATACATAGTTAAATATAAAAACATCGATCAATCATTATGCTATATGCATGATCATGCATTGCTATATTTAAAAACAAGTATACTGCTTTAAGTCAGGAGACGTCATGCGGGTCACCGAGTCACCTCAGGTTCACTAAATTTTTAACTCTGGAAAATCTGTATATTTGTTACCAATGACTTCATCAGTATCCTTCTATGTGACAGTCTTTAAAGGAAATGAAATATGTTTGTCACGTGTCTCCTTGTTATTGGAAATGGTATACATTTTTTTCTTAAGATAATTGGGATATCTGAGTTCGCAGCGTGACCACTTTTGTTACAAAATATTTTCTATGAACATGCTACGATTTCTCCGTGTGAACGACTTAGTAGTTTTGATTGATGTGTTGTCCTAGTCAAAGTATAAATGAATAGAATACAGACATAAAAGGACGAGAGATGGAAGAACAGAAACATGCAATAAAAACGCAGAAGAATATAGACTTTAATACAAACGATGATCCTAGCATAGAATAGAAGGGATGCGTTACTTTCCATTTGAGATGGAAATCTATTTCTGGCGAATGTCCGATTTCATAAATGCCTTATTCGGGACTCGAAACCAAACCCACTTGATTACAAGCCAAGGTTCATAACCACCGTACTGGCTGGGTGACGCGCTATATATTAAAAAAAGTAATTATTCACACTTTTTTGTAAATTAATATCTGTTGATTTTATGTGTCTTATCCATAAATAAAAAGAAAAGAAAAACTACAAGGAAAACAATAAAAATGATGGTCGAGGAATATACTGTATTTTCAATTTTAAGAAAATAATTTTATATTAAAATTAAGGAATTTTAAGGACATTTTATAATTTAAAGCATACAAATAATATTAAACATACTTTATTTTATAACGAGGAATGCTAAACATACACTCTATCACCTACCTCCTTAAATTAAATTACTTCTAAAATCTGTTAACTGTCTTTGAAAGAAATGCTTTTTTTCATAATATGTCACACATCTTTGCAATGCACTATAAATCCCTTCATGTGTGTTTTACAGTGTATTTTCTTAAATTTTTCTAGCCATTTATTGCCACCTAGAAATTGGTCGTATCCCAAAGCCTTCGCAAATTGAAGAGTTTCTCTATAACGAAAGGTAAAGAGATCCAAACATTTTTATATCTCATTGTATGTATCCACTACAAAACTTCCTCGTCTATATCTTCGTAGGCCCATGTTCTTCAACGGTTTGAACAAGAATTCGATGAATCATAATTTTGTAACTTATCTCGATTTTTTAATAGTTGATAAGTTATTTGAAGGAATACCAGATTTCAAGCAATATCATTTTTCCTTTGACGTATTTATGCCCTTCCTGAAGAATTAAATATTTTTTGGTTTGATGCTCAAGCACTTACTTTTTGATATTTTCGACCTACAAGAAATGAAATTACCTGTACTACTGAATAACACTACAAATAAACAGAGATTAAATCAACCACGCGGGGACACGCGACAACTCTACTGAGGGTGAAAGGGGATATGGAAGATGTTTTACAGTGAACTGGACAATGTGGGTTAAATATTACATTTTATAGATGAAACACACATAATTCTTTTGCTCTCATAAAATAAGGCACCTAAGAAAACCAGTTAAAGATTTACGCCCACCATAATATGTGTTAAAAGATAGAATAACTCGAAATGTCAGGAAATACTTTAAACATATGGAGAAAATAATTGAATCACAAGAAATAAAAGCTCGATACATAAAAAATGTACTTCGCTACTGTGAGGTTATTTTATGAAGATAATCGTAAAATTGGTTTGGTTCACGGAAAAAGTTCAGTGTATGGAAAAATTTGCAATGCGACCGTATTCAATTTTTTTAACAAAAAATATTTAACATTTATGAAGTCAATGAACTAAAATGTAAAATATGTTTACACTACTTGTCATTAAAATTGCTACAACAGGAAGAAATTCAGATAAAAAAATGTTAATTATTGGGAAAATGTATTATACTTGAAATAACAAGTGATTAAATTTTCTAGAAATTTGGGTGCATAGATCCTGAGAAATCAGTACCCAGAACAACCACCTGTGACAGTAATAACAGCACTTATATAGCTTAGACATTGCGTCAAACAGAGATTGGATGGTATGTACAGGTAGAGATGCCCATGTAGATTCAACATGAGGGCACAGCTCATCAACCATTCAGCTGGATTCATCTAAAAAATGACGTCTTGCCATTTGTGCGTTCAGGTTCGTCATTGATCTCACAATTGAAGACGCTCTTGCCTGTGATGCAGCGTCAAGGGTAGCGGCATCCATGGTTTCCGAGCTGAAAGTCCATACTGTTGCAAACGTAGTCGAACTGATCGTGCAGACATTTGTTATCTTGCAAACGACCCCAATCTTTGACTCAGTGCTCGTTAAGTAGCTGCGTGATCCATTAAAACAATGCGGGTAACATGCCTGTCTTCTCGGCTACTAGAGGTTGGCGCAGCTTGGCCAAAGTTGGCCCTTGCGCCACTAAACCCCACATTCACTTCACTTCACTCGGCTACTAGAAGTAGGGGGTCATTCTGATCTAGCATGGTGTTCCGCATTACTGTCCTGAAAACATCAATTCCATATTCTTCTAACAGTCATTGGATCTCGACCGACGCGAGCAGCAATACTGCGATAAGATGGACCACAATCCCCGTAAGCTACAATTCGACATTTATCAAAGTCCTACGCGTGCTTGTGCACATTTTTGCTTTTTGCACGATACATCACACCAATTTTTCACCAGGGAACAACATTCGAGTTCAATTTGCTAATGAGAAACCAGATGAACAATTACCTCATTTAAATATATTGTAGGTGTCGCTACTGGCTACTGCTTTGTCTGATTGCGCTGAAAAAATATTCATTTGCTTTTACAGCTGCATCTTCATTCCTTTAAATTTCACGTCAGTAGTATTTTGCCTTCTTCATGTTACAGTTTTAATGGCCAGTAGTGTACAATTACCAAATGTTACAGATATTGTTGATGTTAGAGCTAAACCCTTAGTTCTCATTGCCCTTATCATTTTTTAAATAACATGTATACAAAATATGAAAGAAATATGTTCAAATATTTCATGATGTTTATTTGAGGTTTTCATTATTCATGAAGTTTTATTTTACTAAAATTACGCTTAATATCAGATTTTAAATCCATCACTTTATAGCATATTCCTTTCTCGATTTCATTATTATTATTTTTTTTCGTTCTGGCTGATCCATTTCTTTCCTACACAATTTTGTTGATGAAAAAACATATACAGAGACAAAATATATACTTTAAAAGAATATATCTGAGCGAAAACACACTTATAATGGGTTAGCACTTTTCTAATTTTCCTTTCAAGCAGCCAGAGTTTTATGTTTTTAAATTAAACACTAAATCTTATTATCCTACTAAAAATGATTATATATAAATGGGATCGAGAAAATGTTTGACTTGAATTTCCTCCACAAAGTAGCATGTATCCATGACCGTAAGACAATTGTTGCTGTATATAAATGTAAAAATAATTATACTCTCCTCATAAACGTTTTAATGTTTGACATTAAAATGATGGTAAGAAGTAGCGAGATAAACCATTAGTTTTAATTTTTCAATTTTCTCTGGTTGTAAACTTTTAGAAAATGACTTTTTAATCATTTAATATTTTTAATAGGGTAACAAACTTATACGTTCAGAAAAAAATATAGTTTGTTATATATTTTTGCACCTTTAAATAAAAAGCATATAAAAATTTAATATTTCTCAGAAACAACTATAGTATTTATCAATGATATATATATATATATATATATATATATATATATATATATATATATATATATATATATATATATAGTGTATCAGAGAACCAACAGTAATATGATTTTAGTTGAAATATCAGACATATGTTCATTTGACATTGCGATAATATTTTTTTTCTTAATGAAGTTTCAACACGCGAGTTTAATAATTTATTATCTATGTCACAAACTAACACATTTTTATGACTGAAAATAATATTTGAAATGTTAGTGCCTTTAAATATAATTTCAGTATAATATAAATTTAATATACTTAGATAATATGTAGATTAATTTTCTGAATGGCAAGTAAAAGCTATTATTCTTGAATTAATAAGCCATCATAGAAAGCAAGAAAATATTTACAACATTATCTTTAATTAGGATTGCTCATTTATGCAAAAGTTGAATGTGTCAATCTAAAATTAAATGCCATATTCCCAAGAGAATGACTGATGCATGTGCTAAGAAAATTTAATTAGTTGAGTTACGTCTTTCCCGAATGAAGAGGGGGACACATATCATTAGTTATGACGAAAAGAGTAACAAAGTTAATGTGGTCTTCATTTTATCGTCTAAAGTGATAATAAACTTCATTGCTCATTTCTCTTCTTCAGGGAATGATTTGAGTCAAGATGGCCTAAATGCAAATCTGCCAGAATGTAATCGGTCCTGAAAATCTCTGCGGGCTTAATGACATAGCAATATCATGAAATTTTCTGATAGAACATCAGACATGACCCCTCCCTTTGAATTCCTACACTTCATATCAGGCTATTATAAAGACTACTGGTATCTTTATGAATATATTTTAATTCCTTACCCGGTCAATTTTTTTTGTCCTACAGCATCAAAAAAATAAACTTTTTTCATTGTATATAACTAAGTATAATACACTCACTTCCAACATATAAGAACGAAGCTGTAAAATGCAAAATAAATCAACAAATACTGCTTTGAATGACACAAAATTTAGCAGTTAAGTAGCATATATATTTATACATAAAACATAATCAATAATTATATACAGAAATGAAAACAATATTTTAAATTTTTGTAGGTTATCAGATAATGTCATACTGAAGACTTAAACAGAATTATGTATAAAGTGAAAATTAACAGTTTAAAATGATAAAAGGACAGTAATAGGGTATGTGATCCCCCCTCATCTGTATGCAAAGTTTACACCTTCTGACAATGATTTCAATTAGTTGGTCAACCACCGCATAATTAAGCAATCGCCATTCTTCTTGTAGAACAGTTTCCAGCTCAACAAGAGTTACTGGAGGTGGGAAACGTAAAGATACAGCTCGGCCGAGAGCATCCCCAAGATTTTCAATGGTATTAAGGTCCTGCGAATATGCTGGCCACGCCATAAGCGCAATCCTTTCACTCTCCAGGTAGTCATCGATGATGTCAGCTCTATGAGGGCGTGCGTTATCATCCATTAAAACAAAAGTAGGGTCAACTGCTGCAGCATATAATCTCACAATGGGTTCTAGGACTTCATCTCGATACCGGACAGCCGTCACAGAACCCCGTTTAAAGATGTGCAGGTCGGTGCGGTATCCTAATGAAATTTCTGTCCACACCATAATGCTTCCGCATCGAAATGCGTGATGTTCGTTGATGTTTTAGGCCTGATTGTGTGTTCCTTGTTTACGCCATATCCCTATACGCTTATCATCTGAGTCTAGAGCAAATCTTGATACATCAGTAAACATGGCATTGCCCCAGTCAGACACAGTCCAATTGTCATGTTCCCGGCACCACTCTAATCGTGCTCCTCTTGTTTGGACGGATAGAGGTACACAAACTCGATGTACCCGGGCATACAGTCAATTCATATGTAATCTTCAGCGTACAGTAGCTGCAGATATAGCCTTACCAATGGACGCTGTAACCATAGATGTCACACGTGTGGAGGTCGCTCCTCGAGTCCTCTTGGTTATAATAGCTATATATTGATCTTCCGCGGATGTTGTAACCTTTGAGCGACCGCCTACGGGCCTTCGGACAACTGTTCATGTGGTGCGTAATTGTTTCCATAAACGTGAATTTACAGAATGATGAACGCCGAAGTAAAGAGCAACATCTGTGATCGACTGACCTGCTTTAATGCCCCTCAAAGCACGCCATTGCTTAGAATTTTCCATTCGTTTTCAGGAAATCACAGAAACACATATGTCTTGAAAACAAACTGTACGAAAGTTTTAAACACCTTCTATCAGCACTTACAATCAACTTCTGTAACCCTTCATAAAGCCGGCTTCTTATAAGACTGCCCTTTTGCATATTTCTTAAGATGAAAGCACAACTGGCTGATACCTAACATATTTGCATACATCCATCTACCTCTGAAGCGAATTGCATCCTCTTCAATGCTGATTGGCTTCCGGAAATTAGCATTTTCCTCTACGCCCTTAATTTTTGTAAGTGAGTATACTTAATAGATTGCGAAAGAGGTTTTCCCACCACTTTTTTGTTTTATTTGCTTTTTATAAGCACAGTGCATGTTAAGAAGAATGTTTCCTATATCTTAAAAGAATTGGAGCATTGTGTAATACAAAGTCTTACATTGCGATCGGGACAGAAACTTATGGATTTTTTTTTATTTTAATCCCATTTTCATTTCTTCACAAGCCTCAAATAGCACATTGACATGCCAATACATCAGTGCTTCTCAAACTTTCAATACTGGTGCCCCCCTTTTCGATCACAATTTTTATCGCGCCCCCCTTATACATTAATAATGTACTGAATGCAATAATAATGCACTTTTAAGCTAAAGTTACAATAGGCGATCTTAATTATAAACCATACAAATTAGTAGCATAGGTATTAAATTTTGTATACTACTTTTAAGCAATTAATAAATAAAATAATAGGATAATTATTATGTTATCTTTCCTTTCTCTAATTTTTAAATTGAACATATTGCAAAATGCGGTGGCTGCTCAGAAGACAAAATATAGAAAAGTAACTCAGAGGGTAAATTTCTAATCATAAGCATTTTTCTTATAAAAACTTTGCTTTGCAAGACAAGCCCATGGAAGTTGTTAATGCTTATTAAGCTTGTTCTTAACTTAGAATTAATTAATTAGTTATAAAATATTCTGTGCAGGACTGATACATTAAAACTATACCGGCTGAAGTGCCCGCTCTTTGCACGAGTTCATTTATAAGAAAATAAAACATTATTGATGTAATAGCTGAATTGTAAGGAGTGCAAAGCTAAATGCTCGATAATGTTTACAAAATTTAAAATGATTTTTTTAAAATGGTTGCTCAAATTATAATTAGTTTTAAGCGAATGGTAATTTTAAGCCTCACAGAATTAGCATTTATATCTGATGTTAAATAATTAACAATAATATAAAATTCCGATGAAGAATAACTGTATTATTTTAAATATATTAAAAGCGAAAATACTTCAACGTGTTTTAACCCGGGAGCAGGCACGCACTCGATATGGTCGAGCGAGGTTATTGAGTCACGCCAATCCTTTTTTTTTAATAATTATTTTATTGTACACGATACAAATCGTGATTCCAGTGAATAATTTAATAATGAGAAAGTTTACTTACCTACTTTCAAGGACTTTTCAATTTTTCTTTGGTAACAAATAAACAGTTTTGCCAGAATTAACGATTTCGTAATCTGTGCGTCCCGCGTGACCACTTCCGGGTAAAAAGTGTATTCATTATGATTATATTAAATTGTGTAAAACGTTTTTCGCGTTATGCTTCATATGTATAGAAAACTGGTAAAAATAAGTCTTGGCCAAGTAATCCTTCAAAGTGTGTGTGTGTGCTCTCCGTGGTTTTCCAAATATCATAAAAGTCTTGCATGCAAAAAAAGTCTAACAGAGAAATCCATTACTTACAACTTCCCTAAATGAGAAACAAACACATAAAGAGAGGGGTCATAACTAACTGTACCAATAACTTAGAAGGTTAAACAGATTACAGCTTTAATGTGCAGTATTTCAAGAATAATGGCAGTGATGAATTTTTTTTGTTCCTAATTTTTTTTCGATTCTGCGTCTAGAATCTGTTTTTTCTCTGAAAGAGTTGTATGTTAGGTTTAAACAGAAAGCGTAGTAAAAAAATCTCTCATCATGGGATTACAGCAAATCAAATAAAAGTTTTCTTATTTATTTATAGGATCAAAGATAGCTAATTAGGTATTTAAGAAATTTTTATTTTTGTTGACTTAATATCGCGCGCACACGCCTATAAATTATATCAGAGTTAAAGTGCATTTTTTTATTATGTCTGAAAGTATTTTATTTTCATTTCAAAAATTAATTATTTTAAAATCTTTTATTTTCGATATGCTCGCGCCCCCCTAGTAGGGTTATTGCGCCCCCCCTGGGGACCGCGCCCCACAGTTTGATAAATACTGCAATACATGTTTCTTACCTTAGATTTTAAACAAATCTGAATTCCTTCCTTCAAAGAAAAATCCCCACCTTAATCCTGAAGAAAATCCTGGATGCGATGCGTTGTAGTTCCATAAACAAAATTGCACTTTTTAAAAACACTCTAGCCCTAACAAACTCCCTATAAGAATTAAAATCACGAGCCAATCAAAGATAGAAAGAAAATTTTAGTGTTGGCATAATATACGGAAAACCAGTTATTTTCAGCTTTCGGTATTCCGTACGGTGTGCGGGCAAACTAAGTAAACATAAAATATTTATTTGTATTTTGGATACTTCGAGAAATTTTATTTCTCCAAGACGGAAGGATTTGTTACAAAAATAAGTATTTTTATTGATAAATACTTAAGAAAACTTTTAAAATTGAAAATCTAAATTAAAACTGATATAATATTTCTGTAAATGCTGCTTCAGCATCCTTAAGTTACTGATGTTTTTGTGAAAATTGATATTGTAATAGAAATAGCTTACTCTCTAATTTTGAACTATTGTTTGTATAATCTAGAATTGTATTACATTTATTATAATCTATGTATATATATATAATATTGTAGCTATAGTATAGAGTATATTTAGAGGTTTCTACATTTAAAATTTTCACGTAGTATATACGATATCATGCACTCGTTTGATATAATTCCCAAGGAATTTTAAGTATCATCGAATATAGGAATTGCAACCAAAAGAAATTATATTTATCACAAGCCAGAGTTTAAAAAGTAGAAGTACTTCTATATTTTTAACAAATAGTTATACTTCAGATATAAAGTACGTTAATATGATTAATGATGTCTGCAAAAACCTCTTTAATAAAAAAAAGCAAAATTTCTTGTAAAAAATCCATTAACCAAAGAAAATATATTCAAAAAAGTAATAGCGTAATTCGTTAAAAAGGAGGACCATTTTAATGTCTTGAAAATATGAACATTCTATTAATATCATAATTTTGTTTCTGTTATTTTTTTCTAAGGAATTACTTCTGAGTGCTATTAAAGGTATTTATTTTTTTTATTTGCTAAAGAGAATGACCCTAGAACTATTACACTTAACGGGTGTATTTTCCCATAAAAAGAACGTGATATCCATTCAAGTGTTAGAAAAACATGATCATCGAAGTTGTAGAGCTCTTTGAGTGCTCTTATACGAACAGGGACATGTTTTTCCCGACCAAGACGCAACCATAAAGTATCTCTTTACGCTCAAGTATTTTTCCTGTGTACTACTTTTAAAATCTCCTTTATTCTTTTTTTTCCCTCCGCTCTTAGTCTTTAACTATATATAAGAATCTTAATACGATCAGAAATTTTAAAACAAATATCCATGAAAAGGCGTCGTGTTTGAACTATTTCCAGGTAGCGTGGAAGAAAATACAGTAATTAATCAACTCGTATCGGCTAACGAAAATTAATTGTTTTATATTGTGCTGAAAGTTTTCCTAAAATATGTCAGTTCATTTATATTGATAACTTACATTTATTTATTTTTATTTCAAATAACATTTAATTATAAACATGAAATATATGTTTTCGCGTACTAGATTATTTACTTATTCCCCGTAATTACAAATAATTAATTTAAAATACATTGCTTTTCTTATTATCAAATGCGATGCTATTAATGAATATGACATAGGAATATAAAGTACTACATCTCCTCTTAACCTGGAATTCTTTACTATAAATTAAAATGATAACTTTCCATCGTAAAATCCTAAATTGGGAAATAAATAATTTTTTAAAATTATATTTTTTTTCAAATCTGTAAACTTATATCTTCGACTACGAATTTAATTTCAGAAAAGTAATATTTTTTATTTATCTATGTTTGTTTAGCAAACAAATCACTATATTTATGATAACCTTAATAAAAACAGTTGTATTGAATTGTTCTGATAATTTATATCCATTCACATTCAACATAAAAATACACTCCTGAATAAATTTGAATCAGCATTGATATACTTATTAACATTACAAATTATTCCATTATTTATTAAAAAACTATTCTTATTCTATAGCAAAATTAATTTATTATAATTTAATTTATTTAATCAATACCAAATGCTTATGTCTTATCTTAGGATCAATTATTTGAAGTTGAATATTAAATTATGCTTAAAATATTTCTAAAAACCGTCTTCTCATTAGATATTACTAATATTTCTTGAATATTTGAAGTTATGAGAGTAATAAAATATATAAATTATGCAAACTACGAGCCTCTTATAACTATGAATGCTAACTAAAGTCCCCTAAAATTAAATCCTCTTAATTCTTAAGGAAACATTTATATTGGGCTGCTGTTGCTGCTTTTTTTTTTCATAGAAAATACTTTTTATGGTTTTATTCATCACCAGTATCAACTATTAAATTAACGTAAATAATTATTCACAGCATAACAACATAACTATCTATAATAGTGCTTCTCAAACTTTCAATATTCACGGCCCAATATTCAATCATAATTTTCATCGCCCCCCCTCCATACAATAAAAATGTAAGGAATTCAATAATACCTAATTTTGACACTAAAGTTACAATATGACTTTGACCTCTTCGCCACCAGCGTATATAAACGTCTCGCTCAGCCTGTGCGTAAAGTTCCCCGGACGTATATATAAATCTTTCCGAAGTACATGTGCATTGCTATAAATAAAATTTTTACAAACGTTTTTGAATTCAATAAAAGCACCTTGACTGTGTTTGCAAATGATTTACAATTTTTTAAGAAACTGTTTGCTTATTTATTCCTTTTCCCCTCTCTACCCCCCAAAAAAACAGCAAAATACGCGTATCTAAATGGAAAACGATGACATTGGAGAGCTAATAGCGTAACTTTGATTCGGCAGTTAAGGAATTAATTATAAACCGAACAAATTATCAAGATAAGTGTTAATACAAGCCCATGGGGTCACTGATAATTATCAAACTTGTCCTTAACTTAGTATTGTTAAATTAATAATAAAATACATTGCACAGTCTTGATACATTTATAAGTGTATTATATCAGTGTAAATGTGTATTTTTGTATTTTATTATATAAGAAAATATTCTGTTTGTTTACTTTCAGTGAACTAATATTTTTTTTTAAAAATAATCTTTTGCTTTCGACTTTTCAATGTGCTGGTGCCCCCCTCATAGAGTTATTACGTTTTCCAAGGGAAGTGCACCCCTTATTTTGAGAAACGCTGATCTAAATATATGTATACGCTATGAGTAAATAACGTGTTCCCCCCTTATTTTAGTTATATTGAAATTCTGATTGGAAGATTATTTTCGAACATACTTTAGAATCATTCTTTGAATTCATATTTATTTACAATAAAATTAACTATCTATAAGATATGGTTATCTTACCTAAAATGATACGCATTTATGAATCCAATTGCTGAGTTTATTCTCAAAAAATTTCAGAATATATAATATATCTGATAATTTTATGTACTACACGAGTATGCTATTTTGAGTTGACAAAACTTTTTTGTCTTAAAAATTTAACGCTTTACCTACCGGCGGTACTTATAAGTACCACTCACTTAAAAATTATATAGATTAACCATTTTTACGAATACTATGGCAATACTTAGCAGGAATGTTCCACTCTTTCAAGATGTATGGCTGCATGGGTTCTATGATAAGTATTTTAGGGGGAGGCGAATAGTTTTATGGTGGAAATTACGTTTTCAGCTGACGGCGTTTTCAGCGGATTGCGAAAATATTCATTTTGTCCTAAAAATAGTTAATGACAACATTTAAGTGTCTTGTTTTATATTTTTGTATGTTAATGAAGACCTTAGAAAACCATTTGACTATTTATTTTAAGTAAACAGTGAATACGATTAATTAATTAATTAGCTCTAACGGATTAAATTTCCCAAAGTTGAGTATTTTTTGTATGGATATCCTTTAATTTTTAATGTAGTGATCCAAAAAAAATATTGCATGGAAAATACTGCAGTAAACCATAATGCGGTAGATAAAGGGTTAAAGAGTTTATTTACTTACAAATTTAAAAGGAAAGATATTTCCATTTCATTTAGTACTGAAGAAGAAATCCTCAGTATAAACTGAAAAGATATACCCTAGCTCTATACTATTTTAGATATGAAAAAGATTTAGAAGTATATTCCCATGCTATAAAATCTGTATTAAATATACATTAAAATACTGTTTTTCCATAATATATGTAAGATTTATTTAATAATCTAATTTTTGAATATTTACCGGGTATTTCAATTGATTTTAAGGCATAATATTTGGGAATTTTCGAAAAAAACTCAATTAAAACACACACACATATTAAAATAGTTTCCATTTTAATAGAATAGTTAACAAAACAGTTTTAAAATTTAATTATTAATAAATTAAATGAAAACTAAATCAATACAAAATCATAAAATAAGTAGACTTTTAAAAATATAAATATTCGAAATAAAAATAAAGCCTAAAGTTCAGTAAATGTAGGAGAAGTTAAAATAATAATATTGAAATATGTTTCTAAAAACAAAAGTTTTTTTTTATAGCCTTTATGACGTTCATAGTGATTTTGCTATATCTTCCACAATTCATTTTCGCTCATTTCATTAGTTATATTAGACTTTACACTGGAATTTTAAATTAGCGTTATTGTAATACTTAATCCTTAATAAATCTTCGAGTTTCTTAGTTTTAGTTTATTTAATTAAAAGTAATATATTTAAGGGAAATGTTAACGCAATATATTTAAAGGAAATGTTAACGCAATATATTTGTCTTCAAATGAAATTGATAGAATTTCTGATGACAATATATATTTTTTTTAAATTACAGTTTTAATAAACATTTTTCTTTAATTAATTTCATAAAGCATTTGGTAAATTTAAATACACATTGTATTAAGTTACGTAGGGGTGTAAATACATTCTGACATGTAGCAACTTTAACAATTGTGCCAAAATGTAACTTTCAGGATGATTTAAAGATACATTTTACTCCACGAAATACATTTCTTTGACAGTATTTGTCACAATCCTTCGAATGTCATGAGACATCACGTACATGAAAGGAAGGCGAAGATAGCCCGAATTCCAAGCGCCAATTTCCTATAAATCACGCCAAGCCTGTTCCGAGCAGTTGTTGATGAAAGTGAGGCTTTTCGTTGCCAAAAGGACTTTTCCTAGAATTTATGACGACTGCGAGAAGAAAGATTTATTAGGGAATTTAGATATGATTCCGGAATGAATCCTTCGAGATGAAACAGGACGTCTTATTCTGTTCTAGAGATATAAATAGGCTCAGACCAAAACAATCAACTTTAAAAGCTGAGTTTTTCTGTTTTTATAGCTTTACATATATAGCGTTATATTTAGAAATTTTTAAATTTCATTCAGATTGTAGTTTCTGCTTATAAATTTCAAAAAGTCTGTTTTTGAAAAATAACAAAACAACGAATATATTTTGTAACACAGCAAGGTATTATTTTTCTTTTTCCTGCTGACTAGTCCTGTATATACAAATTAATTGATTAAAATATTTTAAAACAACAATGTCTAAAAAAAGGGAATAAATACTCGGGCATTAGCAATTGTTTCAAAAAACAGCTGTTGAGGATTGCCATGAAAAAAGTGTTATTAAAGTTATTAAGTTTGGAAAAAATTAAATGAAAGAGAAAAAAAACATAAAAGAGATCGATAAAAATTTGAGAAAAAATATAATTGTTTTATTGTTTACATAAGAAACAATGTGCATGACTGTAGTTGAAGTAAAATAGATTAAAAATCATATTTAAGGCATAATAAAATACATTATATACTTAAAATTTTAAAACAAAACTCACAGGCTTATAATTTTGATATTTATGCATTTGTTATTTTGTGTATACCATTCATATTTAAATGGATATAATTTTTTCAGGGAGTCTTTTTAAAAAAAATCAAATTTTATTTTTAGCCCTTGGAGTGATCTTTCAAAATGGTGAAATGACACAAAACTTGTTTAAGTGATATGAATCTGAGTTAGTTTTAGATTAAACATCCAATCAATTCTCCAAAAATATTTAACAAAAACCAATATATGATATTAATTCAGTATATGTACTCAAAACACTATTCATACTAATTTTCTCCTCATTCGATTAAACATTTTCACTTGGAATATGTGTTATTCTTAAATTAATTTGCATGGACTCGACAACATATTTGGAAATCTATTTTGAGTGGTTTTCTATTAGTTTCGCTACTCAACATTATTTCCTATATCTAAATTTAAATACTTTTGTTAAATTCACACTTTATACAATAGTTACTTTTTCCTATCTGCTTATTCATTTCAAACAATAAAGTATTACATAACTATGTTAATTTGGATCAATTGTGCGTTTAAGATCTTTAATCATTTGTAAAATACAAACAAAGCAGTCATTTGATATGTTAGAAAACTCTTACCATTTATTTAATTCGGAAGGCGAGAAAATGGCAATTTATTTTTAAGTGAATTTCTACTGCTATGGTTATAACATTATTGCAAATAAATTTCCCTTCATTTGTGTCTTTGCGCAATTTCCATTGTATTATTTTAAAAAACTTAGAATATATTCTCTGAAATTGTTTATAAAATGTATTATCTTCTACTCACATGCCTATTTTCTCCGAAGTTATCGAATTAATGATTTCTATTCACCAGTGTTGTCTATAGATGCTTTAAAGATGTATATAATGGTATTGTTAATTGTATAAAATCTTTTGAAAACTAAAATGCATCAGTTACGGTTATCAATTAATTGTATATCCATTATATCATCCCCGCTTGCTTATAATTTAAATATGATATTTTAATATAAATTTCAGAATTCTATTGAGTATCCCCAAACAATATTTCCATAGAAAGATATGATACAATAATGTTTTATACAAATGATTTTTGTACTGTTACTTGGAATTGTGAAGGAATATAATACCAACTGGTTTTGTAGGTGTTTTATTTATGTTTTAGTAATTAAAATCAGACTCAAAAAGAAAGCATTTATTAACTGAGAGAAAAAATTAAAGCTGCACTAAAAAGCAACATGTAGGCGATTGGCAATGAACCTTACAATTTTCAGCCTCGTTTAGTGACGAGAACGGAGCAACTGAGCTTGCACTCTCTTTTCCTAAATATCACACCACTTCAACGGGAGGATATTTGTGCTCAACATATTTAACGTGTACCTCAACATATTGAATATTGTGACGGGGACGCGACTTTCAACTACTAATCCTCTAGGGGAATCTTTGAGCCAGCAATCGCATTTATTTCACAGCCATCCCTCTCAAGAAGAAAGCATAAGATGCAAATTAGCTAGTGTATTTATAATTAGAGTTAAGTTATCGTAGATCAGAAGGAGCAGAGCCGCTGAAAGCAGTGTTACTACGTTAAGGATTAAAATTATGCATCGTGATTAAAGGACGAATTTTACCTACGAGTATTAGAACAGATCAGTGAATTTAGAATTATTAATTTAGAACTGATTAAAGTTACGCTATTCGGATTTCGTACGCTTATTCACATAAGTTTGCTGTTCTCTTTATATCACTCCAAGGGATAGATATATTGCTTGTTCTGGAATATTATCTTTGATAGTTGGTCATGCATAGTTCCCTTTTACAGCTTTAGGTCGACAAAATGATGAGGAAGCGACCCTGGGGATAATATCATCACAATATCACTTATTTCATCGTTTGCTTCTATTGATAAATTTTAATTGAAATTTTGAAGAAGATATTAATACTTTCAGAAAGTAAACAATCTTCTTAAAATATGACTTAGAGTAATTCCTCTTTCTTAAATTTATTACTTCACATTTATATCAATAGCAAATAAAAATGTATTTACATTGATTTATCCATTATTGCTAGAAAATCTTTCGAATAATATATCGTCTTTGTAAAAAGAAAAATGCTTGATATAAAGAAAATTTCTTAAAAGTAATCTATATTTCTTCTTTATAGACTGTTTAATCTTTTAAATAAAACTTTCCTTTCGGCTGAAATTATTGAAATTGTTTTTAATTACACTTTCCAGATGTGATGAAGTACACTGGCCTCAAAACGTTAAGGTACAATGTCTAATTTTGCAAATGAATGAATGTAGAAACAAAAATTTGGAGGATATGTGCATTAAAAGTTTTATTGAATGCGTCATAGAAATATAAGTGTATTGCAAAAAATTTATAACAAAAAAAAGCAATCTCTGCGGAAAAGTCCATTCTTGGAGAAAACAGCACATCACAGTGTTATGTGGTAAAATGGCATAAAAACAATACAAAAATGGGTTCTAATAAGGAATGTTTGAAATTGGCGGCATCGATTTCCCATGCTGTTTATTAAGTTGTCGGACACCGGAAAAAGAAGCGAAGACCAGACACAGAGTAAGCCTTGTTTCAGCTCATGTAACGACCTTGAAGGAGGATTTAAAAGCAGCAACCTCTCTGCCAAGATAGTCCCAAAGGTGTTCTATCGGATTCAGGTCTGGAGATCGAGCTGGCCATTCCATTCGTTCCAAACCGTGAT
>BMAU01006842.1:82500-115000 GCA_019973935.1 Trichonephila clavipes
AAACTAAATGTTCATAAAATGTTTCTGTGTGTAATTTAATTGTTTATTTTGTAATGGAAGTTCTTTCTCACAAATTCCGTAAATAACTGAAAATATTTTAAAAAAACGACTTATTTTATTCGGTCTCTCTCCACTGTATAAAAAATATGTATTATCCAGACGAAGCAGATTGTTATTTGTGGGAATTTATGAAATATATTTTCGAATATTTTTGCACGGTTTATTTTTAAGGGGTCACGGGACTCTTAACAGATATCCGTGCACTCGAAAAATACATCCTTCTTCAAACCAATCTAACTTAGCAATAAAACAGATCAATAATTTGAAATTTTTACCACAAGATGATCATGTACATATACATTATTTAGCAAAATTTTAAAGAATTTGGGATTAAATGTAATACGTTATAAAGAAATAAAAATTGAACAAATTTTCAAAAATATGAAAATTAGTATTTTACACCGCGCAGGATTCTGAAGTACAAAATTTACAAAACTTATTTTACTTGGTATAACAATGTTCACCTTTGGAGTTATACACACTTTTAGAAATTTAGAGACAAAAAAATATTTTTAAATTCAATTATAACCCAAAGATTTTAAAATGTGTAGAAAAAAGTTAATTAAAATTAAAGTAAAGATTCCATTATTTTTTTTCGAAAATTGATGTGTGTGTAAGTTATGAAGTGCCTTATATTGAGAGAACTCGTGTATAAAATTTCAAATTGATACCATAAATAGTTTCTGAGATATCCTGCGCGGAATTTTTTGTTTTGCGAAAAATGAAATCAAATATAAGAAAGAGATAGGGTTTTCGTTTAAGTTTCACTACTTGTTTCTCAATAACTTCCGAAGTGTTCATTGTATCAACACAGCTGTGGTACCAAAATGCTCAGAAATATTAAGACTGTAACATTTTGTTTTTAAAAAATTGAAAAATTTTCAAATTAAGAGTCCTATGTGCCCTTAAGCGATCCCTATCTACCGCAAAGAAAAAGATTTCACTGTAATCAAAATGATTAAAAAAATTTATCTCTATAATACTTCATAAAGGTGTTTTTCTTTACAAAAACAATATACCTATAGAGACACAATTTAATTGCGAGACTTCAATGCATGTTTTAGCACTCAAAAAATTAAAGGGTCTAAGAAAATGTTACAACAATATAAATATATACTTTTAAATAAAACCATAATAGAACATGTAAGTTAAATAAAACAGAATTTTGTATTGTAATTTCGGTGGGGTCATAAACAAAAACATGGCATCATTGAATATATGGAGTCCACTATAACATGGTCATAGAACATCCCTATTTTAGTGACGCATCCAATTCCAAAGCCATCAAATGTTTTAGGGAAAGTCTCTAGAGATTCCGACAGCACTCGACAAAAATCCCCTTCCTCATTCAGTTCTTATTCTTCCGAATAGACAGAAATACACAGCTTAGGGAGCAATCGTCCTCGAAGTTGTCTATTGTAATGGAAATGTCAAATGCAGCCATTTCCATTTAACCTCACATAGGAATTGGAGCTCTATCTCAGCTTTACAAAGGATTTTTAGAGAACTGTGCATTCGACGACCATGGAATATTTTATACGAACTTCATGGCATGCTTTGTCTAACAGAAAGCTAAAAATCGGAATATTTTTGAAAAAAATAATTTTGATCTTTATTTTTCAGTTATAAGAGTAAAATTGCAATTTTCATGTAATGATTGTCAAACCACAAAATAATTTTTATTTAATAAAATAAAAATGATATCTTATCATTGATAACAATATTATATAGGCTTTCATTGCTCTTTTTTCCGTAAATTCAGTTGCAGATAAGATTAAAAACATATGTGTTTAATTAGTTTTCTCACTCCCAGAAAAATATTTCTTATTTAAACAATTGTTACTAAATGCGGATTAACTAGTTTATAATTCACTACAAACTGTTTCATTCCTTTGTACATATAATGTAGGCAGTTTTAATAATACACTCGTATTTCCTGTGAATTATCATATATTTTTAAAATATAATACTTTCTTAAAATTATTATAAAACTATTTTTCTTTTTATATTTTGAAACGAAGTAATTATTTATCAATGCATAATTTAAATATTCATAATTTGAATGTTCTATAAAAGATATTTTATTAGTTAAAAATGTACAAGTTTAGAAAAATGCGATCGTTATTTTTTAGTAATTACCAATTTAATTTATAGAAAATACCTCATTTATTATATAAACCACCCACTGTATTATTTATTACATGATGCAAAAACTCCAAATTAAATTATATTATGAATACATCTCATCATACATCAATTACAGCAAAAAGTCTTCCTGATTTGTTTTTCTTTAATGATTTGCTATAAATCAATCGTTAAAAGGGATGGGAAAGTCCCCCCCTCTTTACCCCTATAAATATATTTTTATTGCGTCTTTAATGACTGATTCTTCACAAACAAAGGACAAGAGTCATAACATTACAGTCATTTAAAATCCTAATGTTGAGAGGTTATAGCTTGGAAGAGCTATGTTTGGTCCTCCACCCAACAATAACGACTTATTCTTCACAGCATCTACTTTTTGATTATATATCGGGAATTTTTTTTGAGTTTTTATTTCGAGCACTAAACATATTTGTACTTTCTGGTAGCGGTAAATTCAATTTACTGAAACTTCACTCGTTATGTAACCTCATAATGATCAGTTCTTTTTAAAAGGCTCATCATGCACTTGTTTTGATATTTCAAACCCTTAGAGAAGTGATTTGTATCCGCGGTGGCCTAGTGGTCAAGGTAACAGACTCGTGGCCGGAGTGCCATGAGCTCGATCTTAGAGCCGCTTAAGCCAGGCCGAGTAGGGGAACGATGCATATAAAATCTTCCGAGTAGGTGAACAGTGAGACGTTAATATTCTTTCACCAGAGCAGATATTCTCAACCACTGTGATGCGGCACTTCTGTGAGGCTATTTTTTTTCTTTTTAAGTTAATAATTGTAATAATTGAGTTCTGAGAAAGAAGGAAATTCAAAACTGAATCATTCGGCAATTTTATAGAAATAAACAAAGGGTATTCATGGTATATTTAACTCTTTATTTCTTATATAGATGAAAGCGTATTACAGATAAGTAAATTCATTTAAATTTATTTTATTGTTAGAGTGCACCAAAACATTTTTGAAATTGTCAAAAGAGTTGCGCAACAACAACAAAGGAAAAAATGTTGAGAATCACTGCATTAGAGTAATATATTTTATATGTCCATGGATTGTGCTTAAAGTTGTCCAAATGTATAATTTCGCTAAATATATGATGTCGTTAAATGGTACAAAATCTCTTGTAATTGAACAGTGTTTTTATCGCATAATGTGTTTGTAAATTTTATACTTGAATAGTGTTTAAACTTTTTCTTTCATTTGTCAAATCTCAATAATGTTTTGCATTTTTTTTATAAATTAACAAGTATTTACAAAGCATAGTTTATTACGTATATGCAGTAATTTAAAAAAAAGTAAATAAATCTCCCGTCGTGCTTCTAAAAATTAAAAATATTTATTTTAAAATAATTATTTGGGAGTGTTTTTCTTATTCTAAGAAAGGTAATGAGCAGCAACGATACTTTCCGGAATTCTTATATGTTTTTATCAGTCACAGAATTCAGTTTTGATTTGTATATATAAATTAATAGAATTGAACGTAAATAGACGTATCAAAGAACCTGTAGTGAAGAATTTTAAAATTGCTCCTAAAATTAGCTAAATACATATTAATCCTTTCTTCTATAATTTTTAAAAGAAATTCCCTCAACACAGTACGAAATAACTCTTTTAAGTTAACTCTTAAATAACTTTTAAGGTAGCCGAGACTACGTTCGGAACCGTGATTTGGCAAAGCGTATAAATGGATAATATTTATGATATTTAGTGTCACTTAGATTGGAAAATGTATATAAAATTGTGTTTTAAGACTAGTATTACAATAAAAAATTATTTCAGTACAATATTTTGACAAAAAATGAACATAAAATGACCCATTTTCAAAATATTCTCCTTTTGTGAAAAATGCTTCTATTGGGTTGTTCGGAAAGTAATTTCGTTTTTTCCCGACAGAGGATTTAATTGTAGTTTTTGCACCCATTTAAGCCGTATAATATTTATATGCTTTGAGAGCTCATATAGCAAGGCTTGTGTGTGAAACATTCCAATTAATTCTACGCAGTAGTTTTTGGTTGATGCCCTTTTAAATATGCAGAACGATAAGCAACATTTTCGACATATCTTACTGTTTTACTACAGAAAGGGTAAAAATGCTGTTCAAGCCAGAAAGAAATTGACCGATGTATACGGAGAAGGTGTGTTAACAGTACGCCAGTGCCAGAACTGGTTCGCTAAATTTCGATCCAGCAATTTTGATGTCGAAGATGCACCACGTTCGGGAAGGCCGGTTGAAGCTGATAAAGACGCGATAAAGGCATTAGTTGATGCGAACCGGAGAATAACAACACGTGAGATCGGATTGAGGTTAAATTTATCACAAATTCAACAGTTTATGACCACTTGAAAGGCCTGGGATTATCCTCGAAGCTCGATATATGGATTCCCCATGTTCTCGCAGAGAGAAATCTGTGTCGCCGCATTGCGTCAGCGATTCGCTTCTCAAACGTCACGAAAAGGATCCGTTTTTGAAGCGCATCATCACTGGGGACGAAAAAGGTCATGGAGCAAAAAAGATGAACCGGCTCAAACCATTTCCAAAGCCGATATTCACCAAAAACGGGTGATGCTGTCTGTTTGGTGGCATTTTAAGGGAATCGTTTTTTTTTTTAGCTTTTACCGGACAACACAACGATTAATTCGGAAGTCTATTGTAATCAGCTGAACAAACTGAATGATGCACTTCAATAGAAAAGGTCAGAACTAATCAACACGAAAGTTGTGTTTCACCAAGACAACGCGAGACCTCACACAAGTTTGATCACTCGCGAAAAGCTTTTACAGCTTGAATGGGATACAACGCAAAACCCACCATATTCTCTAGATCTGGCACCATTGGATTATTATTTGTTCCGGTATCTCCAAATTTTTTTAGACCGTTAAACCTTCACCTCAAATGAGGAGGTCAAAAACCACTTCGATCAGTTTTTTGCCAGCAAAGACCAAAAATTTTATGAGCGTGGAATTATGCTACTACCAGAAAGATGGCAAAATGTGTTGGACCAGAACGGCCAATATATAATTTAATAAAGTGTTTGCTTATAATACGAAAACTGTCTTATATTTCCACAAAAAAACCGAAATTACTTTCCCAACAACGTAATGTTATAATGATATTTTGCCTGTATATAGCTCAGATCTCTGTACAGCGGCTAAACTAGAATATTTGTAATGTATAACTTAGAAGTGGGTTTATCTATTATTTACGACAATAGAGGGGAGAAATTGTAAGGAAAAAACGCCAATAATTATTTCAAACGGTTTTAACTGTGAAAATAATGTGATAGTCTCACAAATCATAGTTGAGCCTCTGTGCAGAGGTCTGAGCTATATACACGCGAAATCTTTGTATACTAGAAGCATTTTTCACAAAAGAAGAACATTTTAAAAAAAGGTTATTCTAAGTTGATTGTTTGCCAAAATATTCTTAACATAATTTTATTCTAATCTAAATTACACTAAATATCACGAAAATTATCCATTTATGCACATTTTTAAAATCACAATTCCGAACGTAGTCGGATACCTTATATAGCTTTTAAGTTTATCCCTTTGAAGTTTTGCAAGTACTGGATAGAAATATGAATAATTGAACATTTTTCCACAAAGTGATAGAATTTGGTTATATTTTTACATTAGAATAAGTAGTCACGGTGACCAAGAAGTATTGTCATGAACTCGTGGACATCGATGTCGAGTTGTAAATTCGATTCTTATTGACACTGATAACCATCGTATAGAAAGGTTAATGTAAGATAAACTGTGGTGTGGTATTTTTAAGAGGGGGTGCCCAGCTCCATTGTCGTCTTTGTGTCTGAAACGTGGCTCCAAATTACGCGATTTGCCGTCAGTAACTTTCGTGTTGATTCAAAAGACGACTTAATTCTAAAAGTAATTGTGATTTATGTATCATAGTGGCTTAGTAACAAAATCGTGCCTGATATTGTTACGTCACGGATGTGAACGCTAGAGCGATTATAGATCTATCGTGTAGAATGACTAATACACAATACATTTGTGAAGGCTCAAATTCCGTTTGTTTTATAGGGTAGAGGCTTGGAGAAAGAACTGCTAGCTCAGTTGTCATCCTGGTCAATTCACTACGGTTCAAAACTACGAAGTATGTAATTAAAAACAGTCATCTTTCTTCAAAGTATGACGTAAATGAGAATCAAACAATCAAAACTTTCTTATGAAAGTAAATCCTATATAAATTTAGTTTAACCCATTAAAAAATTGTCAAGTTATTTTGATGATTTTGGAACACAAATTGTCAATTATTTTATAGCAGAAATCAAACGTTTAGTACAAAGTAAAATACACTCAGTGGTTAAAAATTGATATTTGGAATTTTATACTTAAACATTTAAGGTTTTGTAGCAATGCCATGTTCACTTTAAGGTGGTAGCTACACTAAAGTTCATTTCTAGTTGATCATTATTTTCTAAGCAAAAACGTAAAAAATAGTACAAATTAATATTTATTAATAGTCAAGGAATTCAGTTTTGGGTGGTATAACTGGAATCTCTTTTCTAAACACATACCAACTCCAAAATTATTGCACCAGAATCGTGTTTTCTTTTTTATCTGTTTTCCATTTAAATTCTTTTGTGCACAACGAAATTCGCACTGCATTATAGGCTCATGTTTCACAGGAATAGATGGAAAATGGGATAATACTATATATTGGGATGTAATTTGGGATATAAATATAGTGTTCAAAATGACAGGCAGGGTTGTTTACTGTAGAGGATTTGATAGGAATTTTTTGCCCAGAAGCTGCATCATCATATTTACCTAAAACAGTGCTTCTCAAACTTTCACTATTGGCGACCCAATTTTCTATCATAATTTTTATCGTCCCTCCTTAAACAAAAAAAAATACGCTTTGGTGGGGGGGCGTGCTAAAACTACACTACGATCTTAATTGTAAAGCGTACAAATTAACAAGATAAGTATTAAATTATGTATTTGTTACATTTAAACGATATTTATTTTAAGCAAATTACTTTCAAGTAATAGGATAATTATTGTTATTTTTCTTTACTCTAATTTTTAAATTGGAACACATTGTAAACTGATATTTACCTAAAAGTGTATTTCCCCTTTCATCCATTTCTAAAAGAATAAATGTCATCAGAAAAAGAGTCTAGAGTATGTTGCTCTCTATCATATCTGTCACATTTGGCATTAATATTTAAAGCGAGGAGACTTCAAAATGTTTTAACCTGGGAGAGCAGGCTCGCACTAGATACTGACGTTTATAGTCACGCGATGTGACTGAGTCATCCCAATGTTTAGTTTTTTTTAAAATTATTTTTATTGTACTCGATAAAACTCACAATTCCTGTGAAAAATGTAACTAAGAAAATATACTTACCTAATTTCAAGGACTTCTCATTTTTTCTTCGATAATTTGAGAAAAAAATCCTTTAAAACTGAACTAAAATGTTTCAAAGGTAGGTAACCTTAATGAGGAACACAAATCACAAACAATTTTCGCTAACATTACAGGAACGATATTTGCAAGCAAAACCATCATATTTTGTTCAAATCATTGTAGTTTTGCTATCCTTTGACTTTGAGCCCCGCGCGACAGCTCCCAGATTTTAAGTGTATTCAATATGAAAAATGGATGTTAGTTCTAAAGAAAATATTGAGTAAAATGCGTATTTCATCATGCTTTATTTGTTTCAGAATACCCATAAAAATAAATCTTAGCCAAATATTAATTCAAAGTGCTATCTGTGCTTTTCCAAATACAATATAAATCTTTCACATGGAAAAAAGCGCAACAGTAATAAAAAAATTTACTTACAACTTCCCGAAATGAAAAATAAAATCTTAATAGAAGGGACAGAAATAATCATTCCAATAAGTTCAAATGTGAAACGATGATGACTGACGCAAATCTGCTTTCTGAATAAGTCTTCCTTTTCTTTTTACTACTAGCAGCATTTAAATAAAAATTACAGTGATTATTTTTTTATCTCCCTAGAATTTTTCTCTGGGTCTCAGTTTTTTTCTTCTGGAAGAGTAGTATTTTAGGTTTAAAAATAAAACGTATGAAAAATCTCTCATCGTGGGATTAAAGCAAATCAAATAAAATGTTTTTTTTATTTAGTTATAGGATCAGATAGTTAATGAACGTAAAAAAGTGGAAAGTTTATCGCCAGCTGTTATATATAAATTACATCAATGTAAATGTGTATTTTTTATACGTCAGAAAGTATTTTGTTTACTTCGTTCCAGCAAATTAATTTTTTAAACATTTTGTTTTAAATATGCTCTATACCCCCTCGAGGTTATCACGCCTCTAGGGCGCGCCCCCACAGTTTGAGAAACTCTGGTCTAAAAGTTCTTTTACAGCTTGGATTTCAAATTATAAATATGTAACAAGGTTTTCAACTATATTTTTATTCAGAAAATATTAATTCCAATTGTCTATATTAAATGTGAAAATATATTTTCATAATATTTTTTTCTGGCGTTTTCGAACTGTTAGTTGAATGGTTATTTCCTGACACAGTTGTATATCCCCCACCCCCATAGTTAAATTGTAGTGAAACACAATCTTTGGCTTAAGTATACCTTTGATTTACACTTTCTGAGGTTGATCATGGAAATATCAGTTTTCTGCTCATGAAACAACATGTATTGAAGTGAGCCAAGATCAACACTTCCAGATCTAGATTTGGGTTTCATAAAGATATGAAGCCAAAATGAACTTCAGCCGATATGTGCTAGGATATAACAATAATGTGCTTGATATTTTTATGAATGGGATTAAAAATGTATTGATTTTATGCAACAACATATAGGAAATTAATTGTAATAAAACATTCTTTATATCTATATTGCGACAGACTGACCAACTGACCAAAAGTTCTGCCAAGCACCTCAGGACCCAAGGTCACTTATAATAATTTAGGTGCAGTAAGCCTTGGCCTTCATGGACTGTTGCACTCCTGAGTTAAGTTATATATCTATATACAAAGTTGAACTATTTATTGTGGTTGATTTATGATTAAGAATAGAGAAGGATCTTAAAATAACAGAAAATTTACATATGTAATACTACATAAAAACACCAACCTTTGAAATTTTCTTATGCCTTTTGAAAAATAAAAATAGATTTCATTTAATGAATTAGAAATTAACTTACTTTTAGTGCTTACTTTTTATTTTAGTTTATTTATATATTATAACTGTATTTTAGTCTCCAATGAAGTTAATATTTTTCAATGAATTTTGTAAAATTTGTTCAGACAGTATAGATATTTCTTAGGGAAAATCGTATTGAGTCTGAGGTTTTGCTAGAAATTCATTCCAGTTATTTTGGAAGAAAAATATGACATAATAATGTTTTATTTACTTCTAATTATATGAAAATAAGAAAGAGAATAAGCAGTATATGAAAGTTTTTTTGTGTAAAAAGTAAATATAAGTTTAAAGATATAAAAATATATATTATAGTAATTTATAGAACAGTCTTTCGTGTATTTTTTGTCTTCAATAATCCAAAAGTATTTGCTTACATTTTATTACAGTGATCTACATAGTAGGCATTAATAAAGTTTGTTGTAAAAAAGCAAACGTATATAGTTAATGCGTTAGATGATATCTCTAAAAATATATTTAAACAAAAAACGCGTTACTTTTATTTATTTTTTAACATTATGGAACTTACAGTCCCCCCCCGCCCTATTTTTAATACAATAACGATTGCCTTGGGAGGTATTCACAGCTACCACACTTTTGAACACCATTTCAAAACAAAATAAAAATACATTACAAGTCAATAAACAATCATATATCAATATTTTAAACTTCCATAATAAAGCATTTTTTAAAATTATTTGTATCTTACACCTTGAATTTATAAGTTATATGTTTATTGAAAATAAACCAGCATTGAAATATTATCGTTCAGTTACTATTGCGGGCAATGTGGAAAGCGTACCTAATTATGTAAACATATAGCAAACTCCTCCCGAATAAGAAATAGGACGAATTTTTTAATCTTGTTAAATTAGGCTTACATAAAAAATCACCAATAGATATACTAGCTTTTAAAAGAAATTAATACTGTCAAAAATAGTTTTCTCTTTCAATATTTTATAAATTTTCCTTTTCAGAACATTTCTAATCATTATCTCTAACATTAATTAGAGACTGGATGCATTCGCAAAGAATTTAATTATAAAGTTCCACGCTTAAACCTTTCCCCAATCGTCAATTTTAACTATGGACTGCGCGTAAGTTTAAGATAGTCTTTAATTATTCGCATTAACTATGCATGCGTTACAGATGTTAAAGAAAATCAAATCAAGCGATTTTGAGAGTTTTAAGGACCACCAAGAGAGGAGTTGAATGAAATGATTGAATATAGCACCTGCTGTCTGAAACTGGCATGTGTGTTTCAAAGAGTATATACAGCATGAATATTTACCGTTAAAAGGAAATGCTATTAACTGATATTTTTGAAGAATGTAGAAGATTTATAAAATCCTACAAGGAGTGGCTAGAAAATTATTCGAATCCTAGGGAATGTGGAACCTCATTAAGTTATGCAAAATATATAAAATGCACATCTCTGTAACACATGTTTAGTAGATTTAATGGATAGGTAACTGCAAAGTGGTTAATATCCGTATGCCTTTATTTATGCTTGGGATATTATTGTAATTCTTTTTACTTACGTCGCTCTAAATATGCGTGTAAAAACTGAGAATTTAAGTAATTGTTCACAGAGCCAGTTCCAGCTGGCTTACGATTTTACAAAAACAATGATGATTTTACTGAAAATGAAAGGCGGATCTCCATGCATCAAATCTTGCCAGATACCCATCTAGATACATAAATGGTGCATTGGCTTTGGAAAAGACTATTAGAACAGGAAAATGTGGCAAGTTTTTAAGGGTGCCGATACAGTCAGAGTAATGTCAGCTCGCAGAGACCGATGTATCCTCTACTAAATGGTAGCTGGGTTGCAAGCTGTTCTTGTTGAAATTGTATCATATGGACGGAACACAATTGACGTGTTCATATCGTCAAATACCATTATCCATTGATTTGTTTCTATTGACGTGCTCTCAGGGCGTCTGCTATAAAGACTGTCATTGACCCCTTTACCTCCTAGCAAGGAGAGCTCCGTCTGTATACTATTTGATAAGGCATTATTTTTGTTTAACGTTAGGTTATTAAATTTCATTTTATCGATTTGTCATTCTTTATTTTGATAGAGATTTAAAGAGAGATATTGCGTTATTAAAGCATAAACAACCGATACAATCTGTAAAATCTTTACTTAAAAATAAGCTATTATATCGTATCTACAAGATCCAAAGATGCGTTTCATTTTTAAAGTCTATATGTGTATGTGGTCTGATAAAAAATCTTATAATCGAAGCAAATTGCCTAAGAATTATTGCAAAGACGATTCAAATAACCTTCTCCTATAACTTTAAATCTACATAAAACTAAAAATAAGGAGAATAGTACAGTGTGTGTCGTATTAACCCTAATTTTTAGTTGAATCAATCGTAATTTTTTTAGATTATCGAAGGTATTAATTAAGATTTGCATTATTTACTGTTCTGCAAAAACACATTGCAAAATGCCTTTTTTAATAAATATAAGGTGTAAATTTATTTTGTATCCATTTGTTTATTGAAAATTATTTAATGGATTTAAAGAGTAATGTATCAAAAATTAATTGATGATTTTCTTTGGTAGTTTTTGCTAAACTATTATTTTACAGGTAACATTCTTCAATATTTAAAGAACTAACCTAAGTGTCTTCAAATATATTCACTAAATATCAAAATGTTCACATCGTTTACAATTAAATGTAATTCATATCTGTACTATGTATGTTGCATACATAAAGTCAAATACGAATTTGAAATACGAGTTAAAAATTTTCAAAGATTATTTGTTTTTAGTACATTGTTGTTCTGATACTTCAATGACATAAATATATATCGTCGGACTAATTATCAGAATGCGTAATTCCACATAGGAACTAAATTTGATATAGGATATTACATTTTTAACACTGTTTGTGTGATTCCTTAATCAAAATTAAACACTGCTGCTCGGCTAAAATCAATTAAATTGAATTTCGAGATCGAGGTAATCGAAAATTTGAATTAAAATCGTCTGAAATTAATAGGGTTTCCACGGAAAAAAACACAAATAAAAATTTACTCTAATATGTGTTTTCCCCAATGCAACCACCCGTATAGGGGGACGATGCACGTTAAACCTGCCGAGAGCTCTAACGTGTTCCTAAGGTGTGGTGAGGTAGTTAGGAGAGGTGGGTGACAGCTCAGGTGTCGTCCATGTCACTTGACCATGGTTCAAAATTACGTGGTCCGTCACCAAAGACCCTCATGTAGCTGACCTGAGCGACGTTGATATCCTCTCACTCACTCACTCTCACAAAGCCAACTTTACCACACGATAAAAATATCAAGGTAACCATATTATTATCGCCTACTTTGGCGAACATAAACAACAACTTTACGCGTAGCACTCCTATAACTCATTAGCATCCCAGGAAGAGTTACGCTTTCTGATAATTAGACCGATGATATATGTGTATTGTTACAATATAAACTTATGTAGTGTATCCTTCGAAGTTTTGAATATTCAACAAAATGAGTGAATTTTGACTTTAATTTTGTATGAAAAATTTGTTTTCTCTCAAAAAGAGTTTACAAGGATAACAGAAAAATATATAATTCAATTTAATCTTAAATGATGAAAATACTCTGTTAGACAGAACTATAAGAATAAGATTAAGTTCTGTATGTCTTCGAAATTTTTAAATGATTATTAATTCTATTGTTCTTCCAGTTTCTTCGAAATGGGTTCAAGATCAAGATGACGGAAATGCAAATGCAGTACGGAGCAATCTCCTTCCCAAATCTCGGAGGATTTAATGACACATCCATAATTTCGGAATGGCTGTTAGAGTTGCAAACATGCCCCAGCTGAATTTCTCCCCAGGGCTTCATCCTACATTATAGAAATGTGAAAACTGGCAACACTATGAAATATTTATTCAACAAAATATCTTGATACATTCAAGAAATATCTCTGTACACATTGGCTTCAAATACGATTGTAAATTTAACTATGTGCATAGCTACTGTTTGCCTCCGGAGCATTATGAAATTTTAGTAGGCTCTGAATTATGCATAGAAGCAAGATAATAATCTTTATTATTATTTCAATCTTCTTAAGTTATCTTTCTCTTCAGCGAAATTTTAAAATAAGTAATTTATTTTTGATAAGGAACAAACCTTTTGTTATAATATTAGATATTTGTATTATAAGGGATATTTATCCTTACAATTTTAAAAGCAATCTAAGTAGATAAAACTATTTAATAAAATATCTAAATTAATACTATGGAATAGGAAATAGAGAGAGTACATGAAATATTTAAAAATTTTAAATCTATTTTTAGAATTAATATTTTTATAGTAGAAAAAGCAATCCTCTCCTTTTCAAAAATAAACAGAGCAGGAAAAACATCTATCAAACTTTAAATGTTTGGAAGAAACTTATGATTTTTTGAAACGTGCTTATTTCGAAAAATATGAGGGAAAAAAAGATGAAATTTGTATTTTATCTTTCACACAAACACTCTCTTGTACCTACTTTATTTCTATTACTTTGTTTTTCAAGAGAAGAGACACTATGCGGTTACAATTACCTTAAAGTTTAAGTGTTTGGTAAGTAAGTATTTATCTGATTCTGAAATGATTTTTTTTCTTTTAAGGGGGACGCGGTATGATTTTAAACAAAATCTTTGATATTATGGTTTTTACAGTTTTTCCTTGTAACCTATGTATATGCAATACGTAGGACAGAATATTTACTCAAAATATCACAACAATCCATTTAATTTTTTAAAAAATTAAAAATTTATGAGGTAATTTTTAAAACGCTACTCTTCGTACAATTGACGTACACACAGGAAATTTGATTTACATATTTGTCAAACCATGTACAACAAAAGTTGGTATGGGTTTGGGGATAACATGATTCAAATTCCTAAAAATTTTTTTATGAATTATTATGAAAAAATCCCTAAAAACGTATAAATTCTAAGTTCAACTATTTTTAAAAAAAATAAGTATTGCTTTGATTCAAAAAATACATACCAACTTTTTGTTATATATATTAATAGCAATCTATAAAAAAAAATTCAAAACATTTCATGCAATAGAAAAAAAAGCCTTAGCATTTTAAATGAAAGAAAACAAAACGATTTTTTGTTCCGAGATAAATCAATTTAAAGTTTTTATTTACTGTAAAAGATATATATAAGTGCAATAAAATTACTAAAAAATTACTGTATGTACTACATGCATATGATACAAGTTTTATAAAGTTATTATATGACAATTATAATTTTATATGTTTAAAATTTAAAATTTTCAGTACCTTACATTTTTAAAAATTGCGATAAATAACATACGAACCCATTTCACGATGATTTCAAAATAATTCTAGTTAACATCTTCATATATTTTTTTTTTTACATTTATGTTTAGAAAAACCCAGGACTATATGTAATCCCTTCTTTTTTTTCTTTGAATATTTTTCTTTTCGCATATTGGCTAGTTTTACTTTTCGACGTGCTATGAAAAGCAAGATTACTTTGACGATATCTTTTTTTTTACGTCTGTAATCACGTGTGGCAGCAATTTTTACTGCTTCTTCACCAAGATCCAAATTAGCTGCCTTTTGTAATTCTTTTAAGGCTTTCAAAGTACCAAAGTTATACTCTGATACCGCCTCAGAAACAGCTATATTTACACGTCGTGATTTCGCTGAAGTTTCCTTAGAGCACTTACCCAAATCACGCTATGCAAACTCTCGTTGCTGTTCTGAGTCAGACATCTGGCACATCCTTTCAAAAGACTATCAGAAGCTAATCTTTTTGATATATTGGAACAATTTTTGTCAAATAATCTGGATTTATTGGTGTTCCAATATTAAACTTATGTGGTGCAGGTTTTTCACCTTTAGCTAAGGCTCTTCGATAAAAAAACACCATGAATCTTTGCCAGGAGGGCATTTCATGTGCATTGATTTTTATCTGTCGAGATACTGTGATAAAGCGTGGCATATATGGTTTTTTTTTTCATGCCCTGAATATCTCCTTTACTTTCCAAAATAGCTTTCTGATAGTACTGCGTTAGTTTTTTATCGTTGTTTCTTTTAGACTGCCATAAAATTTTCCTCCTAAAGTGATACCTTTAGCTCTCCAATCTTTCACAAGATTGCGTAAGCTGGTGCCTAAACTTTTGCTTACGTGATTAATACACTTTTAAAATCTCAACGTCTGGTCCATATATTTTTAGGCTATTTAAAAATGTATGAGTTTTTAGCATCACCATCAGATAACAATGTTTTGTAACGGAAACCACATGAGGATTCTGATCGAGACAAATTTTAGCTGCAGCCTTCATTTCCATTGCTCCTGATGTCCCAACGTGGTTAATCTGGCAGGAATTTTTGTGGCCAGAATACCAAACATCGTATTCAGCTGTAGTTTCGCCTAATTCATTTTTCGCACTTATACATGTTGGACAGTACTTGCTCATAATTTCATAGTCAATTACATATCCTGTTAAAGTGTCAACTACACACCCGATTTGGAATGTGTGTTCTCGGGTCAACCATGTCCCATCAAATGAAACAGCAATATCAGTAATAGTATTTGACCCATTTGGATCCAGTTTTCTGTATGCATTTTGAACGCTGTTATGTACATAGTTCAACACAGTTTGGGAAGTAAGAGAGTATGCTGAGTTGATGTAACATTTAATTTCATTAAAAGTTTTACTTGACATCAAAGGCATATTGAGAAACATGCAAATTTTTCAACCGATGCATGGCCCGCACTGATTAAGAAATGCTTGAACAGCACGAACATTCACATCGAAAGGTGTAGAAGTATTTGTTTTTTTCAAGTCTTGGAGATGTAAAGCATTCCATTTTTTGCTCAGAACATGTTTTGCACACCAGTTTCACTGATGAGAAAATCCATATTTATGTCCAAATTCAAGTTTTAAAGTTGACTGGTTGCAGCTACCAAAAAAGTATACTTGAAAATATCACACAAGGCATTTTTGTCAACAATTATGTAACTTGGTCCATCATAGGTATCAGCAACATTTTCTTGTTCTAGTACACTTTTTTCTTGCATAGAAACTCTTTCATTTTTAAAAATGCTATCACCACTTCTGAGAGTTGAGCAACATTTGAATTGTGCTCTGAAATATCCATATTGTTTTCAGTTTTTGTTTCAGTACACCATCGCTTTTGAATACTCAATTTACTTGATTTGTTTTTCCTCTTCGTACGAGGCATGTTTCACTATTAAAAATGCTGTATTAGAATACAGTTATACATATAAAAAAACTGATAACGATAAAATGATTAGTCTTGAAAAGACTTTTTTTTGGTTAACCGAAACTAAATATTTCAAAAAATGTGAAAATAAAAATTAGCAGAATAAAGAATGCAGTATAGCTCAACGAATGTAAACAAACATTAAGAATGGATTACAATCTCTTCACTTTATTTCAAAAACTGCTTAACTGTGAAATTAGAATTAATTAATTTGGCTAGAAAATGAATAGTGCGTCTGCTAGAGTGAGAATGATGTCAGAATGTAAATTCTGACGAGCATATTAGTTATCATAACTTTATTTTTTTTTTTTATTTAGAGCTCTGAAATTTTGTGAGAGATAATAGAGAAACGTATAAGGAATAATTTAGGCAAAAAAATGTTTTTGATTTTTTGACCGATTTTCGTCAATTGAATCGTACCGTGTCCCCTTTAATAAACATAAGAGTAATTGTTTGCACCAATCGTTAGAAGATTATTTGTAAGAATATATTTTTTCAACAACTTCGTACAAAAAATATTAATTTGAATTTGTTATCGGTGATCAACATTCTTTTGAAAAGCAATTCAAATTGATCGAACAATGTAAGGCTTATGGTTTGGAATTTTATTTGTATGTGTGAAGCGTATATTTAATTGCCTGTGATGCAAAAATAATCAATATGTGATATAAAAATCTAAATAGCAAGAATCTCAAGCGTAAGAGAACATTAGTCGAAAAAACAAAAACCTTATAACTACTGTATGTTTTGTAAGTTTTACATTATACCATCTTCAAACCCAATGATTTCCATAAAAAAAACTCGACGCTTTGATATTAAAACATATGTATTTTCATATCAAGGAACATCTGTTTCAGCAGTCTGGTGTTCTCGGGAAGATACAATCTTAATTTTAGGCGTCTCTGCAAAGCATATACTTATAATTGGGGAGGTACCCCGAATATAAGTATATACCACTTATATTCGGGGAGGTTTCAATCAGGGAAGCACGCTATACAATCAATTCTGCAGATATCCAACCTTTCTAAAAGCTCCTCAACAGCTAAAGTTCTGTATAAATGCCCTGTCCTCAAAATTAAATTATGTACCAATAACATTTCGAAAAAGAATCATCTGTGAAAAGATAATGTCATCTCATAATCAATATCCAGTAAGTTATCCACTGTATAAAGTATAGAACTTCCATACTTTAACCCTCTAACCGGATAGCACGGAAAGTTCCGTCAGTGTAAAAATGCTTCGAAAATGGACTGCACGGATTTTCCTGCCTTCAAGTAACGTTTTCAAACGCGAATTAGCCGCACTTTTCTGAAATCCTTTCCTTTTAAGGTTTAACATCTTGAAAGATAATGAGGACGGAGGAAGCAACAAAGCAGGAGTTTTATGGCTCGCAGGGGAACCCCGTGTTTTGACCTGGGGCAATGTAAAAATCAGGGAGAAATTTCTTTAGACCTCAGGAAGTGTTTACTTGTTACCCCCCGTATTTTTAAAGTTTCCAAAAAGTCCCAACACATAAGTAAAATATGTTACAATTCCCTTTTGTTTTCATTTTAATTTGAAACTGTAACAAGTTGGGGCGTGTAAGGACAATCTGCTATTTTATATAGTTAGAAAAATTATATCTTTTTTGAAGTATATTCTTTCGCTTCATTTTTCTTATCGTAATCAATGATTTCAGTTTTTGAAACATGATTATTTTATTATAAGATACCGAAAAAATTAATAAAACACCAAACTCTTTAAAATTTGAAACCTTTTCAATTTTCCAACCACTAAAAATGAATAAATTTATACTTCATCAAATCATTTAAAACATTTTCTTACACTTTGATAAAAAATAATAAAAAAAAAAATAATTAAGATCTATTAATTTTTTAGATTTCAAAGCCCAAGTGTTCAGGGAAGTTTACGTACAGTGCCTAGTTATATATTGTTAAAATACACCGAATTATATTTGAATTTTAAGTGCTTGAACTTCAGTTTACATCAAAGACAACATGAATGAAGATTTTCACACATTTTTTTATAACTTGAATGTTTGAATAAATGGTAATCAAAAATATACGGAAACATTTACAGTAGACATTTATGCATATAAATAAACATAAAAATCAATTTTAAATTCGAGCTATTGAAAAACATTCAAATTATATATTGTTCAAAAATATCTATTTATACAAAATACCTCAACATTTATCTTTTTTAAAGGCTAACTGAATAAGTAATTAAAATCTGGATATTTTTTGAAATCTCGACCTTATAAAGCTCGAAAATTTATGTTAGAAATTCCATTTGAAATTTCGAAAAAAAAATGCATCGCACAGTTAAAAATTAATTACCATAAGTTTTAACAACTGTTTGAGTATAATAAAAATTTCAAATTTTATTATATAGCTTCTTTGGTATCTTTTAATATATTTCGAAGATTTCATACAATTCAGTTGAAAACCGCATGCTAAGAGCAAAAAATATACTAAAAAAATTGATGAATATACAATTACAATAAATTCTTACATAGAAGCTAAAGCGTAGGAATAAAAAAATTGAGTATATCTGAAGTAGTTTTCGAAATATTTATTTTAAATTTCAGAAAATTTGTGTACGTTATGTTATACTTAATATTAAATAAATGGTTAAAATAATGTGTTAATATTAGTCATTTAATCGTTTGATGACACATTCATATACTAATAAAAATATGATGGTCATTGATGCGAATGTCAAGAATTTTATGTAATTTTAAATTTAGACATTAAGATATTGATGTAGAAAATATAAAACGACCATCTAAAATACATGAAAAATGCAGTCTGCTATAAAATGATCTTGAAAAACAAAATCCGGCATTTTCACTTACTATGGCAGAGCCGGCTAAGTCAGGGGCGATCTGGAAAAACAGAGAGAGAACCGCGGTTTTTTTTTATGGATGCCGCTCTAGCTTTTAAAGCTCCCAGGAAAAATTATATGTATATAAATTACAAATGCAAAAATAAATCTTGTAATTTTCCATACATTTTTATAACAACTAATTGTGGAATTGACTTCCAATACATTGTTGTGTTTGACAATATCTAAGGTAACCAACCCTACTTTAGATAGATTTGTACTACTTTTTCGTAACCGTATTCCTTTTAAAATTAATTCGTGCAGCCGAAATACACCTTTTGTAACCTTAAAAATTTATGTAAACTATAGCGGTTAATTTTAATTTATTCAACTTGTGAATTGATCATAATTAACCATTTCCGTCTAAACAGTTTACATGAAAAAAAAAAGTTTGGACTCCCTCCTTCATTAGGGATTTATATAAGATTCTAACATTAAATTTTATTTTTCACCGAATAGGATCGAGTAGTAGTGTATAGTGCTTCCACACCACAGGTGTGGGGTTCTATTAACGGGCTGCGCAAGGTCGACTCTGCCTTTCATCCCCGCTACATTGGGTCGATAAATGAGTACCAAGCTTGCTTCGGGTCTTAAACACTGAAGGTCTCTCTTCAGACAGACCACCAAATCGGGACATCTGTTCATGCACCTCAGCGTCCAATGGTCACGTGTATTATGATGAGAACAGTAGTTCCTGGCCCTCATGAATTGTTGTGCTTCTGAGTTTGAGTCTTAAGTTTGAGGATTACCTCATTTTGGGGATACCCCTTAGATAAACATGTATTTAAATCATTTGCAATTAAACATTTTTCTTTCAATTACGTTTATTTCAGAAGGAAGTTTGATTTTTCAAATGTATTTGCTTAATAACATGTATATTTGTGTATTATATTAAACATTTTATCAATCCAAAATTACATGATTTTAGCTCCTCTAAAAGCTTTTAGGATTTTACGACTGATCTTACAATCCATATACGTTTTATAGTAGTGTATTTAAAAATGATAAAGACATTTTTACGACTGTGTGAGCTTTTATGCCTCGTTTATAAATATAAAAAATTGCATTCAGCTACAGTTTTTAAAATGTACTGAAATAAGTGGAGCAACAGGATACTTACATATTATGAATATTTTTGACTGCAGTAAGATATATTTATATTTCAGTTTCTTTACAATTTGAATAGAAGTTGTAAGCAATTTTGCGAATAGTTTGATGTTGAGTATAAACCCGTAGGCTGTTTATAATTGTAAAGTGTTTTACTTTGATACCAGCACACACTAAAATAAGGCTCATTTGCAGTTATATGATCAGCTTCAGTGATATTTAAATTTTCAAAAATAGTCTACACGTACGAAAACATTCTTTTACAACCGCACACCACATCTCATACTATATCTTCCCTACAGCAGGAAATATTTGTGTATACTGAAAAATTTAATACAGGATACATTTTCAAGAGTTAAATTTGTTTTTTTTAAATTTGGTATGAATACATTGTGGAACTGTCGGTTAACTTCACTGAACAAAATTGTTTTAAGTGTACTGTTTTGAAAGACAAAATTAATTAGAGAGAACTTTTCTCACAATAGAATTTGTAATGACTGAATTGTGTGAAAATGTAGTTATCGATGTGTGACATTTTTCCTTGTAATAAAAGAAACATAAAGATAAGAAATTTAACTTGAGTAGAAAATGGTTAGAAGTACTGTCATGCGCATTTGAAGAAGTATATCCCCCCATTAAAATTAAAATTTATTGACTGAATGTGTGTTATGTCCATCACAAATGCCGATGTAGAAAAGATATTTTTATTTAATACAAGGAGTTCGAAAAAGGAGAGCACTAGGAATGAAAATTTAAGATGTTTTCCGAAAAATATTCAGTTAACATAAAAATATCATTTATATGATTTAAATTTAAATAAATTAAAAGTATTGAAATCATTTTTTATGTTATTTTAAATTAAAAATATAATTGAATAAGAGAAAGATCTATTTTATTTCATAAATATAATCATCGTATGTAATATTTATTGTGTTATTGTTTAAAAATGAGATAGGGCCTTTGTCTTTTTATATCATTACTTTTTTAAAAAACAGGAAAGTGAGCGCGTTTTCTTACTCTCATATTCTAAAATGAATACAGGATGATTTTTTCTGTTTCAAATCGCAATACCAAAAATATATATATCGATATTTTTTAATTTTTAAAATATGACAGAAAAATAAATTTTCTTTGAAGAAAATATAATTATTTTTCAACTTCTAACATACTATTTATTTCATTTTTCCTCTTTTTTTTACCTTTCATTTTTTAATTTTACTGTGACTGAACATATAGGAGAAAGAAACAACGAATTCCACTACGCTTTCAAAGAAGATTGCCCAAGGCAACTTTAGCTAGCTGTAAACGATTGATCTCTTGGTTCTTACTTTACAAAAAGACAGACTGGGTCGTAAAATTGTCCCCGTTCGACCTTCCAAGTTCTAAAAGGGGGAAAGGAAAAAAGTATATTGCATTTTTGAATGGGAATCGTAAAATAAGAGTTAAACGCTTTCGGAATAACTTTTCAGGAGGAAGGTATCCAGTTAGAGGATTAAATAACAGTTCCATACTTTTTATTTTTTTCCATTGTCCATTCAGAACAATGCCTTCCCACACACGCATTTCAAAAACTGTCTATTTCCCTTATGTAAATGGGATATCGTATCCTTGTCTGCCTGCATATCAACTGGTACTCAGAATCCTGGTTCAGTCATTTCATTGAAACAAATCTCATCAAGTATACGGAACATGACTATTTTTCTTAGACATCCAGTCTTAGTATTTTTGGCACAAAGGTATGCAGATTTCAGGAAAGTGGGTAAAAAGGACACATTTACTCAAACGTCTAGCTTCACTAAAATGCAATACATGAATTCCGGTTGACGTACGCAGCTATTTAGCAATGTTGTCTGGCGTCTGGTCCTGATTTGTTCTTTGTTGCTGAACAATATACCAGGCATCATTTGAAATTTATATCCTCAGCCACCAACCACGCGCATTTATTCATTTGCACTTGTAATTTTAGAGTATTTTCAAACTCTTGAAATTGCACTTTAGTTGTTGCACCAAATTACCTTGTAACACTCGTCAAGTAATGCCTCTCTTCAAGTTTACCGATCATTCTAATATGTAAAAAGGTTTCCTGGTGTTTTTGTTTTGTGCCCATAACGAAGTGACTATTTCACCATCACTTGCAGGAAATGTATGAAAATGCGCTCTTGCTCCTTTTTTTTAAGCTTCTTTGTTCATGACCACATACACCCCACACATTTTGGGGTCTTGATGTCCTCTCTGATCGCTTAGTGCTGACATTTGTAAATGCATTATTTTACTACTAAGCGGAATTTTCACTGTATTGATCGATAAAAGCACTTTTCAACAATTCCATGGTTACTCATTGAAAAATACTAATGTTGGTAAAATTTTACATTCTAGTGTACGTAGGTAGTTAAGAAACTGATTATAGACAGTTTTCTTTATTTATAAAATAAGTAATACACTTATAATTAAACATTATTAATTTAATAAGAAATATATTTTAAACTCTATAAAATTACGCAGCATTAAAATTATAAATAATATTTAATCGCATAATTCATTTATGTACAAAAGCACATCTGGTTTATGCGGTTAAACAATTTGGTCTTGATACAGCTTCAAACTAATATAAATCTTAGTTATTTTCCGGGGTTTTTTTCAATTTCACACACATAATCTTTACATACTTGTGACTTTCAACAAATCAATGAATGTCAATATGTACGTTATTAGAAGATTATATTTACACATATGGCCTTTCTTTTTACCTGAAATATAATTGCATTTAAAAACGTCAAATAATTTTAATCATAGTTTATTAACATTGTTAAAATAGAGATATTCTAATAAAGTTTTGTTCTGTTCAAACAACATTTTTTTGAAAAAAATACAGCTATAATTTTGAAGCATTTCAAGCGTACATTAATAACATAAAAATGTTTACTGTTCGAAAAAAATATAACTATTTCTCGGTACTTCTTACTTATTTTGACACAGCATTTACATTTTTATTACAAAGCAAATGCTTCTAAAATTGTGAAATTGTTTCCCAGCTTTAAAGTTGAATGTTCATTAATGAAAAGCAAAAAAACTATAATTACTATCTGATTTCAATTGAGTTTTCTGAAATTTTATTTGTACATACAAACATTTAATTCGTATTAAAAATAAGTATAATCAACAGGATTATCTTTCATGTTAATTAAAGACTAATGAAGAATAATTTAAATAAAACCATTCTTAACCATAATATAAGTACTGAATAAGAACATATATTACAAAAAAATGTATCTATTCTCTCTAAATGTTGCTTAATGTTTTAATCCCCATAACAAACTTTAGAAGGTGTACAATTTATAAGTTCTGTATTGCATTATTAACATTGTTACTTAATAAGTCTAAGATACATGTATAAAGGGAACAATATTTATCAATAGGACTAAATCAAGATGAAAATACAGTTTGCAGTACATGTATGTTATATTAAGGTCTATAAAATTGCCCGTTTCTGCAAGATTGTTTAATTTAAGCTTTATAACATTTTTGTTTCAAAAATAAATAACAGGTTTGCATGGAAATGGAAAAAAAAATGTTTTAAAAATATTTTCTTACCATAGATATTCATTTATTTAAATGATTTTATTCACATTTCTGGAGTTTATAAATTAAAAATTATTGCAAAGAAATATTTTTAACAGTTATGAATTAGTTACATAAACATTCATAGATTCTTCTTCTAATTGATATTTTTAATATTGTAAAAAATTTTACTTAATTGTATAATGCACTGAAATGCTACTGAATTAAGGATGTCAAGGGCTATGCAGATTGTGTAGAGCTGCACATCATTTATGTGCAAGTGAGGGCACAGTAGTAACTGTGTATACAGCGCGTATTGGGATTGCTCTGAATTAATTGTTGGAATTGCCAGTATGGGCAAACTGCCTGATTTAGACGCATTCGATTACCGAAAAATCGTAGGTGTGCGAAGCATGAACCATTCAATTTCCGAAATAGTCAGACAGCAAGGATTTTCAAGGTCGACAGTGTCAAGAGTATACCAATAATACATGGGTGATGGGCAAGAAACTAGCGATCAGGAAACTGCATTGCATAATTAGTTTTGACAGTGCGGTGTGAAAGAGGGCTCAAGCGTATTGTACGTAGCCAGCGAAACCAAACATTAGCTCTAATTACCACCCAGTTGAATGCCGGTGTCAGTTCTACAGTTATTAAACGGACCTTGCAATCCACGCTGCACTGTATAGGTTTAAGGAGCTCACGACCTACGAAAGTAGCATTGATCAATGCTCGTCTTGCCTCGGCAAGAGAGCTCAGAGACTGGATTGTAGTGAACTGGAAACGAATAGCATGGAGTGATGAGTTTTGATTCCGACTGCTTAACTCTGCCTGAAGCTAAGTATATGGCGTCAGGATCATGAAGCCATGGAACCTGTATGCCAAATTGGAACTGCACAAGGAGTTGGTGGTTCAATCATGGTCTGGGGTGTTTTTTCGTGGCTCTATTAATGAACTTTGGTGCGTGTACCATTCTATCTCATTGTAATTTGGTACTTAGAGTTGCTGGCTGATCACCTCCATTCACTTATGTTGTTTTGTTATCCGCACAGTAATGAAGTTTCCCAGAAAGACAACTGTACCTCTCATAAGTCCCTGTTGGCTAGTGGTTGGTTTGGTAAACATTCATCTCACTTTTCTGTCATAAATTAGCCACCTGGAAGCGTATAGGTAAATCATATTGACAATCTTTAGGATGTGTAGGAACAAGGCGTGAAAGGTCATCATACAGCACTAACGAGCCTTACTGAATCTTGGTCAGTTTTAGACAATATTTGGCAAGTCATTCCCGTGGATCATTTGCCGAAACTTGTTGAATCTATGCCTCGTTGTGTGGCAGGTGTTATCAAGGCTGGAGGAGGTTTAACTCATTATTATGCAGGTATTCCTAATTCAGTGGCACTTCAGTGTACTATAGTAATGCTTGCAATTCATTTTAAAATTTTATTTACCTTGCATTTATTTTTTTCCAACATTCAAGCATTGAAAACGGGAATCCAAAAACAAAATTAAAAAAAAAATAAAAGTTAGGAAAAAAATAACTTTTTTTTTAAATAAAGCATTCATTGAGAAAAAAACAAATGCATTTTATTAAAGTAAAAGTTTTATTTATCCGTAATCCGTTGCAATACAATATAATTATCCCATTCTTGGCTTTAAAATTAGATTTATGAAATTTAGTAAGATGTTTTACTTTGAACAAAATGTACCAAACTAAAATGCGTTTGTTTTTATGTAAATACTTGTGAAACCATGATTTATATATATATATATATATATATATATATATATATATATATATATATATATTTATATATATATATATATATATATATATATATATATATATACATAGTAGTTACATACATATATTGAAAAATAAGACATTTCATTTTTAAAAAAAAACTAGAAATACTAGAACGAAAACAGAAATACTTATTTTGAATGTGTATAAAGTTAAAAAAATATACTGAAATATTCGAATATATTTAAGAGCTACTTTAATTTCATAGATAAATTCGGAGTTATAAAAATGAGAGAATGAAACATATATATATACTTAACTGTAACTTAATTCACAGAAAAAAAGGGTTGTAGTAGATGGCAGCAATGTGTATTTCTTACTTAATACATAAATATCGATAACAGTAAAAAAAATAGACAAATTATCTTGCCTTTACCAATATAATAAGCATTTAAATGAAACTCAAAATATGTTATTAATAACTTTTTTGCATATTTCATTGAAAAATATTGAATTTCTTTCTTTCTTGAATATTGAATCTTAAATACTTATTTTGCTTCTTTTTCATTCGAGTTAAGATATACGAATTTTTCTCAAAACAAGTGTGTGATTTAAAACTAATATCTTTTACAGAAATTTGACAGATTTTGTTCAGAAAAATCATGGGTTTTTTTTCACATTTACATGTGTATTTGTAAAATTAATTTTTAATGTAGAAATATTAGTACTGTATCAGTAATTATTTTAAGATAATATATTTTCTTATCTCCATTACGTTTTTTGGAAACAACCTTAAAATGATGAAATAGATGTCCATTCATCTCATAACTGATAGGCTTAGATCAATTGAAAAGATTATTATGATTGTTTGAATATATTTCAGACTTAGCAATTGGTTTTCAAGCAGTTGAGTGAACAATGTATCAAGCAATTTATACTTTATAATGTATTTATAATCTAATGAGATTAATGACTTTTTAAACTGATATTTAAATTTCAATTTACCTAAATAGAACATTTATTCATGGCTCTACACATATTATTGCTATTAATATGTACGGAAATTATAAGATAGTTAACTGTAAAGTAAATAAAAAGGAATTCTAAGAAAAGAATATTGAATTCACATAGTTTACGAAAAGTTATTCGGAACTAAGTTACTTTGAAAGATACCAAAGACCTTCAGCTCAATATATCTGAACATAAAAAAGATTCTTCCATGAGGTTTTCAAGTCAGATATGAAGAAAACTATTTCCGCTGTCTATACGAAAACTCGCATTTTTTACATGGGCCGTGAGATAAGGAAAAACTTTTGGTGGAAGTCCGGATCTAGGTAAAAACATTACAATATTTCCATATGTGCCATCTGTCCACACCAGACTTTATTTAAGAGACTAATATTTTCATGTGATATCTTGATGCTCCAGTTCCTACTGCGACCTTTCTTTTCAATAGAATCACAAATATGTTAGGCTATTGGTTATCGGATCGTTGGGTATTGCTCTTCCAGTAAACACGAGCCACTCGTTTTGGCCAAAATGTTCGGGACTATATACACATTTGAAATTCTTATTTTCTGTGTTCCCAACCTTAAAATGATTGCAACTTGTTAAGATAGTCCCGAAATATTTTCTGAGGGAATATTTATTGGTGTCTATTGTTTTCGATTGTGTAAATGTTTCATCATCTATCGCAATCCTATTGTTCAAATAATATTGATCCAAATGCAATTATGCAATTGGAACATTTAGAGCCCTTCGTTATCTCCCTATAACTCGCTAGATTTTTCCTTTTATAGGATAGGATTTGCAGTTCCTGAAATAACATCAAATAATTCATTTAAGAATAATTCATTTTTCTCTATTAAATTTCAAATGTTTTTTACATGTTGCACAATCTTATTAACAATATTTATTTGGTAACTTTCTAGCATCTCCACATTATTTAATGTAAATTCCTTGTATATGATCTCTATTATTTTACTTTAAACAGAAAAACATGAAAATATCGTATCTAAAATGTCACATGGGTAAGTTATGATATTATTGCGAAGTATTCAATACACACAACTCGCTTCTAATATTTTAATATGTCTCAGTTCTTATTCTGAGTATCAGGTTTTTTCGTAAAGTTATATAGTACTGTGTTTTTCAGGAAATACACCTTTAAAAATTTATATTTATCACAATTTAATTTATTAATCATTTATAGAACATAGGAAAACTATCTTTGAAGAAAATGTTAGCCAATTCCTACAACGCTAGTTAATTTAAAACAAAAGTATTTGTTTTTTTTCGAGGAATATTGGTATTTTGATTCAGAAAAGTATATTTTTATTGTTATCAAACAGGCTCAACTGTTTCTTTAGGTTGAGGTATAAAATATATAAAATATGTTTTTCTTCCCAATTATTATTATTAACGTTGCGTAAATAGGGGAATATAAGATATTTAACACGCATGCATTCAATTTTCCTTACGAATGATTTTTATCAAATTATATTGATGTTATTCTGTATTTTTACATTTTACGATAAACCTGGGTGTCTAAATTAGATTCAAACTTCAGAAAGGAAAACTAAAGTTTCGCAAATCAAAAATATTTTTTTTAAAGTAGAGGTAATATTTTAAGTTAGTTCATGGTTCAAAATCATTCCAGCAATTGAAAATAAAACTGTTTAAAGGGAGATAATCACAGCAAAATTGTCATGATATTCATATTTTAGCATTAAGATTAGTTTTAAACTCATTTAGCTTATTATTTATAAATTATTTTTGATTTTTAACACAATTTTTTGGCTATTGGAGGCTATTAAAAATCGGATATTTAAATTTTTGTTTATACTTATAAAGTATATTTATTAAAAACTGCAACTGGGGAAGAATAGTATGAAAATTTGTTATTCATACAAGGCAAATTACAACAATACATTCTATGAAGTTTTGAGAAACACGGAGATTCACATAATAGTCAATAATGGAGATACGCAAACATGTCGTATTTTCTTTTTATGTGTCTTAGTAGAGCACCAAAGGCAGCGTCTGTAATTATTCCCTAAAATTGGAACTTGATTAATAATAATTCAATCTCACTTTGACTGGAACTATTTTCTTATTGTTCAGCTAACTTATAGATCGTCCTTTTCATTCCCGCCTTAAAAATCCTTTAAGCAATTGGCATGCTAGTCAAAGACGAAAACATAGTTGGTCTTGTGTGAGAGCTTATGTCTCTTCTACATAATAAAGGAATTAACAATTGCCAGATCAATGATGAATAAAAAAATTAGCAAGCGTCATTTATGGTAGCATCGACGAATTGCAGAACGTTCTGGAAGTTGGTCAAAGTGATGTGTCTCTTTCATAATATGGGGCAACAGTAGTTGGACATGATACTTGACTAATGGACTCATGCTTGTGTTAATCATCCATTTGATGGCTGCAACTTCTTTACATTGATACTGAAATTTCTCTTTCTCCAACTTTACTTTTTTTACATCATTTCAGGAAGAATTGGCTGCATTTTATCTTTCTTTCTACTCATTTTATTATATGTATGTATGTGTGGGGAAGGGGGAGTAACAGTGTGTAACAGTTCACAATTTCTTTTTATATTAACTTTCTGAAATTCTTACTTGATGACAACACAAAGAAAGGGGATAAAATAGAAACAGGCACACCCACAGACATATAAAATTCAATCCAATTGGTGATTAGTTTACTTAAGTCGTCATTAGAAAGGATTTCATTATTCAAAAGTTGACCTAAATTTAATGTCCATTCTTTAAAATGAAATCTGCCCTCAAAAAATAGGAAGTTTGGTTTTTGTGATATGCTAACAATTTAGTGCAATTAAAGAAATTTTGCTTCTTTAAATCGTTTAAGTAATTACGTGTATTATATGTTAATATGCAGTTTAAAATATTATTACTTTTTACTTTTAGCAGAAATCTGAAATCAAAAACAACAGTGTACTGTTGTTTTTCTGATTTGTCATCCCTCTTGAGGGTTTATTTTTTTCTATTTACAAAGTTCTTATCTATATTTAAGTAAATATTTTTGGGAAAGATAGGATATATGGGTAAGGATGAATATTATTGAAAACGACTAACAAGAAATTATCAAAACCAAATTTAAGGACAAATATTTGTACTGCTTTTCTTAATTTAAATCACTTTTAAAATCTAATTATACTCAGTATGCATAAAAATGTTGGAAGAACTATTATCGTTTGAAGACATTTGTCACTTGGCGCGAATGGGACAAGAAATCCGGTGGATATTCAAAATCTGTGAATAACTTCGTCATGATCATTTCTAGTAAAATATTTCAAACACATTTACAGAAACTTATTTTTGATACCTTTAAATAATTTTAAATAAATACTTGGCACGGGAGATCTTCAAATTTTGAGAGATAGGAATAATGAGAAATTTTAATAAAATTAGTTTTAAGATTCCATCACCAATAATGTATTTCTGTAGCGGAGATTTAGTATGGCCACCTGAAAATAACTTCTACTTTACAACTATATTGATTAAAATTCATGCTTAATTCGTAGTTCACTATAATATCTGTAAGACTGCAAGGCAGGTTTGGCAAAAATTAATACTGTTACACGAGTTCAAATTAAAAACGTATTTTGACTGAATAAAATATTCTACACTAGTGTGCAAAAATTAAGGACGAAGTCGAAAAATTAGCATATCAGCTGAACCGAGAGGCAGAGCGGACAGAAAGACCAATCAGAATATTAAGTAATGTGATGTAAGGTAGCACATGCGCAGATATGCAGGTAGAAGGAATGGGGAATGTCTGAGTAGTATAAAGCATGTTGTCGGTGTAAGATCAGTATTTCTGGCAAAGAGATTGCACGCCGTATAGCAGTTAAAATCACACCGAGTTATTGCCTCAGCGAGAAATGGCGAATAATCAATCTGTTAGACGACATCTGGATGTTTTTACTCGAGGTCGAATCATTGGGAAGTTGGAGGAAGGCCGCAGTGTGACAAGTGTGGCTGCAGAGTTCGGAATTGCTCACAGCATCGTTTCACGACTTTGGAGACATTTCAAACTACAGGAACAGCTATCCGAGGGTTCAGTAGTGGTCGTCCACGAGGAACCACACCCGCAGATGACCGGTACATTGTCTTACAGGCCAGAAGAAACAGGCAGCAGACTGCAGGAGAAATCGCTAGACACACGACACAGGCGACTGGACGATCGATATCGCGTTTTACCGTGGCCAGAAGACTGCACTGTGGTGGTCTGTTTGCACGACGCCCTGTACGGTGTGTACCTTTAACCCCTGCCCATCGGAGAAGGCGTTCTCTGTGGTGCAGGGAACACCGGAATTGGAGAGACAATGAATGAGGACGAGTACTCTTTAGAGATGAGAGCAGATTCAGTTTGAGTAGCGATTCTCATCGCATACTCATCTGGAGAGAGCGGGGAAGCCTCAATCATCCCTCAGGTATGGAGGTCGCGGTGTTCTCGTTTGGGGAGGCATCATGCTTGGTAGACGTACAGACCTTCACATCTTAGATGCAGGTTCAGTCAACGGGACCCGTTATTGTAACGAGATTCTTCTTCCATATGTGCGACTTTTTAGAGGCGCTATTGGTCTGCAGTTCCTTTTCATGGGCGACAATGCACCATGTCATCGCACAGTAGCTGCAGAACAGCTCTTAGAGAGTGAGGATATTGAACGTATGGATTGGCTTGCACGATCTCCGGATCTCAATCCCATCGAGCATGTATGGGATTTTCTAGGCAGACGCTTAGCAGCTCGTGCCTTAACACCAGTAACAATTCGGGAGCTTCGATTGGCGGTGCAAGACGAATGGGCAGCAATGCCTTAACAACTCATTGACACCCTCATTCTCAGCATGGGCAGACGCTGTGAAACCTGCCTAGCAGGCAGGGGAGATGATATCCCCTTCTAAAGACCGGATGTTTCTTGTTGGACACCCATCACAGGGATGTTTCGGCCTTCAGTCGCATTGCGCTCCATGCTACTTTTTCAATCAAGCTTCTTTTTATCCCTCTGATTTCTCTTTTAGTAAGTGTTGCTTACATTACTCATGTCCTTACGTATTGGGGATCTTACGGTATTAAATGTGTTGATTTGGAAAGCTTTTGTACAAAGTTATATTGAAAAAACCGTCTCGTCCTTAATTTTTGCACACCAGTGTATATATATATATTGAAAATTCTTCAAACTCAGAAATACATTACATTATTTTTTTATGTGTACCATTAGTATAAATAATTATCAAAATTCAATTTAGTATTAGTTTAATAGGCTCATGTTATGAAAATGAGTAACAATCTTCTCTTGTTACTGAAATTATTTGGTAATTTTTATTTCAATTATAAATTATCAATTTGCAATAAGTTATGATAAAAGAAAAGAAATATTCTTTCCAAATATTAGATGCTTATTTACATTTTTTCGCTCTTTATTTTGAATTGCCTTTAAAATATAAGTTTATTGTTTAACATCTTGTATAATTGCATATTATAATTGTTCTCAAATACAATTATTAATATTTGCTTG
>BMAU01006842.1:120000-202500 GCA_019973935.1 Trichonephila clavipes
TCGCAGTATCGAATATTCAAAAACCTTTTATTTTGAATTTAAGATGTGTGTACAAGACAACGTCTGTCGGGTCCTCTAGTATATATATATATATATATATATTATAGGAAGGATTACATATATATCATAAATAATGGTATTACGAAAACAAATTAATTATAAAAATAAATTTTGATAAAAATGTGTAAGAAGTGTATCAAAAGAAAAAAAAGAAAGTATAGATTACCGCAAAATAATTTTAAAAAATATAACCAAACATGGTGTAAAAATTATGTATTTTATATATCTAGTATAAATAAAAATAATCCATAGAACAAATACCATAGTTTCCAAACATGAATAGGCAGGAATCTGACGGAACAACGTTTTCATTTTAGCGAAGTATCAAGTCTATTCAATATTTAAAGAAAAAAGTCGAGATATTCTGACCGCATTCGACACAATCTGTTCCTTGATTCAGTTCCTATTCTTTCGAATATATAAAAAGACAGAAGTAGGGATCAATCGTCCTCGAAGAAGTCTATTATGATGGGAATGTCAGATGTAACCATTTCCATTCTCGAAACATTTGAACCCTCTCTAAGCATTAGGATGAAATTTAAAAGAATTTTTTTGACTTTGACTCATTGTCACAAGAAATATTTTATGGAAATGGAATGGCATTTATCGTAAATGGATACAATGTATTGCACTTAAAAAGGACAGGGTATCCACTTTTCAATATATTAATTTTTATTTATGTGTGAAACGATATTTAATATCACACATATTTTAAACACGCACAAATTATTGAAATCATATTTTGGGATTTTCTTTAAAAGTAAGAGTTTTTTTTTTTGTTCGTGTCCCCATTTTCTCTTTTTACCTTCGTTACTTTTCCCTTTCTGACTTCCATAAAATTAGAGTTTGCAATCACCTGTTATATTTTCAATCACGAGATTAGTCTACGGTATTAGGATCGGACTACTTATTAAAAATGCTTACACATTATTATAGAGAAAATAACGTAATAAAACTAAAAAAATGTTTAATGTTATTGTTTACTGAAACAAATCAAAACAAATATCAATTCTCATAAAAAATAACAAAAAATAGCACATAGTGAAACTAATTTTTTTTTAATTTCTGTTATTTCTGTAAATAAGCTTTTAAAAAGCACAGTTCGTCCAGCGTTTCATCGTTACAACTACTTCGTATTTTTGTTACATATTGTCCTTCCGAAGAAAATGCTAGTCCAGACTCTACGCTTGCATGTTTTATGGTCATTAAATAGGAATATCTTCTTTCCAGATAATGACCACGTCTCCCACTATTTTCAAAAAAAGAGACATTCCGTTTTGAATTTTTTATGACAGTATTTCAAATCTAATGGTCAGCATTTGTGCACATACCTCTCTGATAATTTATCTAGTTCTTCTGCTACACTTTATAATGTTTTTTTTCTTTAAAAAACTGATTCAGTTATTGAATCAGAATGTGAATCAATTTCAAGTGTTACTTTATTTAAATTAGTAGATCTAGTTGCATAAGCTGTTAGTAAAGTAGTGGGATTTGAAACGTCCTTTCAAGCAGGTTCGCTATTTATTTACGGAAATTAATAGAAATAGAAACCGTGGCAATATTTTCTTGAGATGTTTCTTATAGTATTGTGTAAGTATTGCTTTAAACCACTTAGAACTGTGCGACGTTCTCCCATACGAGAAATGAGAACTGCGTATATATCAGGGATGGCGAACCAGTGGCATACGTGCCATTGATGGCACGCGACGCAATATTTTTTGTACGCCAGTGATCAAAATAATTTGCATTTTATTTCAAAATTTCAAAGTTCACTGTGAAGTATTGCAAGCACGGCCGCGGAGCACACTTTTATGTTATTGTCTTGCCTTAGTTACGTTGTAGACAACAATTGCTTATGATGTAAAGTCTTTCTACGCATATCATAGTCAATTTCTTTGACACAACACTATTTTAAAGTTTATCTACGATTTTTAACTGTTATTTAAAATGGCTAGTTCAGCAAAATAACAAGAAGTGCAAGACAGTAAGTGTAACAGAGAATTTCAAATTTTGTGGACCGAGAAATTAGCATTTTTTTAGTAAAAGCGACAGAGGGGTGTACGTTTTATGTTCTGGAATAGTGGCATGCAGAACATCGTCTGTAAAACAGTATTTTGAAACATATCAGAAAACCTCTTGGCAAAAGAAGTGAATCACAGTAAAAATAATTAGTCTTAGAAACCGTTTGGCAGATGACTCCAATTCAGCATGTATTCTACAAAAAGTAACAACTTACAATCTGCAACAACAAAAGTCACACTAATGTTACTTTAATTTGAATTACACGTTTAACTAAAGCATTTATAAGTATACAGTGCAACATGTATTTTTTCGTAGTAAAAAGAGATTTTAGTACTTAGTTTATTATTTTCCCAATAATTACAAGTCAAAACTGTTTGACGGCACGTCTATACCTCATCAAACACTTCTATAGAAAAAATAGCACGTTGGTCCATAAGGATTCGCCATTCCTGGCGTATATGTATGTATATATTGTTTTACTTTTGCACTTATAATTAATTGCACGCAAAAAATTCTACGTACATATTTCATGAAAAAATTTATAAATTTTTAGAAATTTCTGATCAGAAAAAAATTTTAAAATATAATTCATACAAAATTAAAAAACCCAGAATTATTTATTTTAATTCCGGGACTATAAAGAACACCAATGTTTCACGATCCTTCAAATAGGGTTACAGACTGCCGAGGATTTTCTTTTTGATCGATTAAACTAACATAAATTCTAACTTTAAATGCCTTTATATAAAGACCCCAAGTACATCACTGTGTGGAGTAATACAAAAACTTTTGGAGACGGATCACATAATTTTGAACCATGGTCAAGAAAGGAGGTCGATTCCTAAAGTAGCAACCTCCCCTTCGAATTTTCACGGCAAGGCAAAGGGAGGACTTCAAGCCTCACAACAGAATTAATCACCCAAGCTGCTCTACACAATGTTCTTCAGTGACACTAGGGTTCATGACAAACTGCGCGACAATGACCCCTAGGCTCGGCCACTTAAAACGGCTGCTGCAAAATATGTAAAATAGCAGAAAGACAAACTATGAGAACAAAATATTATTATTTTTTTTATTTCTTCTCTCTCAACTTGAGATAAAACTAAATTATAACCTTAAATAAAGAGAATAATTATCGGTAAATTAAAAAATAATAATTCAAAATTGATGACAGGCAAATGTGCAAAGGTAAGGCACAGATTACTTAATTAAGAAAAAGAAAGGTTACTTACATTACTAATGAACCAGAATAGAATTTCTGAAACTTTGGGGCACCCCCTCCTAAGAGGGCGTGATGACCCTGCAGGGGGACGAGCCAGTCAAAAATTAATATTATACATATATACATCCCATTTACATTGATATAATATACTTATAAATTTATCTGTACTTTTACAAGTATTGGATAATACATTTATCTATATTAAACTAAGAAAAATTTAATAACTACTACGGTCTTCTATGGAGTTATTATGCACAAAATTTAATACTTATCTTCATAATTTGGGTGGTATATAATCAAAGTCGTATTGCAGCTTTAGTGTCAAAGTAAGTTATTTCATTCAATACAATGTTATTGTAAATCGGCGATTATTGTTAAGTATTGGCGTTGAAAATTATGATAGAAAAATTTGTCTCACAAATATTGAAAGTTTTGTGAAAAACTGAACTAGTATCACTGATAATTGATAGTATTTACCAATTGAGGAAAGGAGATATTGAAATCTTTATTTCACAATATTTCCCATCAATATTATCCAAAATCATAATTTCTAGAAAAAGCAGACAATGCAATACTCTTCAACCAAAACATATTCACACAATTAATTTCAAACATTTGGAATGAATAGTTTGGGAAAATTTAGAAGTACTTCCAAAACGAAAAGTATTCAAAATAATTTAACAAAATTAAGGGCAAGCCTTATAATTTTTCTAAAATTCCCATTGATATTTATATTCATCCCAGGAAAAAAATTGGCATCAGTTGGTCCTATCCGGTTAAATAGGCTTTATTATATAAAAGCAACGTACACATTAATTTACTTCAAAAATATTAAAATACTTTAAATAACAATACAGTGTATGTGGTTGCTTCCTTGTAAAAGTGTGAACAATTATTTTTGCTCCCACATCATATAAATTCAAACACTTATTCATAAACTAAGATTTATGGAGCTGGTACATTGTAAACAGATTTGCATAAATCAAGTGGCCTCTTATTCGCATTGATGGTGGGAAAATTAGAAAAGAAACACATGTGCTTTAGTAAGTGCGTTACATACGAACTACTTGAACAACATTTATCATACTTGATGGGGAAGACGAACCAACCTCAAGGATTGATGGAATAATATGTCAATGTATCATAGTTTAAATTTTAACTAATTATGAAAGCTCAAAATTTCCTGATATTTTTTTCTCGTTTCAATATGTTGAATTCAAATAAAGTTTTAACTTATAACAGATGAATATTTAATTTTTCTGTAGCCATAATCAGGAAAATTTAACACACACGCACACATATTTTAGTTTTAATTTAAGAAAAAAAACATTGGCAGATGTAAGTGTTAACTAACCAAGCGCACAAACATAATTTAAAGTATGTGCCTACGTTAAGAACCGTGATTTTAAAAACGTGTATGAAAGGAAAAAATTGTCCACATTTACATTTAATGTAGACACTCTGAATTAGAATATACATTTAAACTTTTTAAATATATTATTAAATGAAATTTTCTTAGTGAAAATAGAAGAAAAAACGACATACTTTCAAAACATTCTCCTTTTAGTAAAAAAGTATTTTATACTAGTATAATTTGCTTATATATGTTGTTGTTGTTATTGATACCACCTGATTGGCAAAAGGTCAGATCGAGGCCCACGAAATTCCTTATGGCAAAGGGCTAAGTGACGCCTGTCGTTACCAGTAGCTTTGAGCACCATACAGGTGGCAATACGATTTGGCTCGTTTCCACCCCAATTTCGCTTATATATAGCTATTATTTTTGTACAGAGTCTTAAATGTGACTTTTTTAAAACATATCTTTTATTTGTAGACTTATTCAAATTTAAAAATATTAACTAAAATGCTTAACTGAAAAATCTGGGTATTAAATTAGTTGATAGTTACACTGAAAATAAGAAAAAAATTTCAAAACTCTAGATCAGTTTCTGTAAAGATGTTATATGGCTAAATAGAGGAAAACATATTTTTATTACAAAATCAATTTTCATAAAAAGTAAGTTTGGAAGTTAAAGTTTTGAAAATATGTAGTGTTTTTGAAGATATTGTCTTTGAATATATTTTTTTGTAGAAATATTCTTAAAAAAAATATACGGGTATTCTACTTCAGGTGGCACAAAAAAAAGAAGAAAAAAATATTCTACACCCTTTTTTCCAAATTACTATTCCAAACGTAGTCAGAAATCTAGATACCTGAAGAATTGAAATTCAAGCAAGTTCAAAATTATGTTACTGAAAATTTATATATATATATATATATATATATATATATATATATATATATATATATATATAGTAGCTTTCAAAACCATAATATTGATCGCATAATTTTCGAAGGCATTTCGAGATCAAGAATATACAGGCATCATATTTTAGGGATTAAATTTATTTATTGTGACATGTTACGTGTAATAGTTTAGTATAATAATTGTTGTATTATATTAATAGCATATCTTACGTTTTCAGAAATAGATAAAAGCGAAATCTTCCTCTTCATTTTATCAAAAATATTAGAATTTTTTATTGGGTGATAATTTTTCCTCACTATTTTTAAAATAATAATTGCAAATATTTTTCTTGAATTCTTTTGTTAAAAACAATTTAAGCCAAGTTTTACTATTAAAAATCACTTATCCAATACTAGACCTTACGAGCGTCTCACCTTCTTAAATGGATTTAACTGTTTACGGAAGACTTTTCATAAAGTATTTTGAAGGACTTTATATTGGTTTTATTATCATCTATTCTCTCCAGAAAAATAACCGAGATAAGACAATTTTTATCATACACAATTGCTTTTGTCACCAAATGTGTTCCTTTCTCAGGGGAAGGTTGAAGGTTTAGAAGAAAAGAAAAAAAATGACAAAAATAAAAAGAACTGGAAAGGAAGAAGCTGAGTGGAATCATGTCCTCAAGGGTCGTGTATCTGGTCGTGAGAAATGGGTCCCAGTAGGAAGACCTCAAGAGCTGCCTTCCCAAGAACACTTGAACACAGCATTTGAAGGGGGTGTCTAAAAACACTTGAATGTAGTTTTTGGAGAGAGAGAGAGATAAGATATTGTATTATATAGTTCATAACAAATAATGAATACATATAAGATAATTGGTTTAAAAAATTAAAGGGATCAAATGTTATTTTAAAGTTTGAAAGATAAAGTTCTTATTCTAATAAGATAACAATCTTACTCTCTTTTTCAGTGCTTGCTTAGGTTATCCGACTACGTTCGGAACCGTGATTTAAAAAATGCGAATAAATGGATAATTTTCATCATATATAGTGTCACTTATATTAGAATACATGCATAAAATTGTTTTCAGGGCATTTTGATAAAAAAAAATATTTAAATGCTATATTTTGCAAAACATTAACTTAGAATAATCTTATTTGCAAAATATTCTCCTTCTGTGAAAAATGCTTCTATTATAAAAGTATTTCGCCTGTTAATAGCTCAGACCTCTCTATAGAGGCTCAACTATAATTCTTGAAAAAAAAACATTGATTTCAGAGTTTTTACCAATTGAAATAGTTATAGACATTCTACTTCAGCCTCTGTACAGATATCTGAGATATCTACAGACAAAATATTATTATAATAGAAGCATTTTTCATAAAAGGAGAATGTTTTTAAATTGGTCCTTTAGTTCATTTTTTGTCAAAATATTGTACTTAAATAGTTTTGTATTGTAATAATATGCTTAAAAAGTTTTATATATGTTTACTAATCTAAATGACCCTAAATATCAGAAATATTATCCATGTATGAGCTTTGGAAAAATCACGGTTCCGAACGTAGTCGGATACCTTAATGCCACATCTCATCAGAACAATCATGTTTGCCCACCAGATTGTATTCTGATCTTGACAAGCGTGTTAATCCATGTTGTTTTCTGCCGAAAACATCTGGTTAAAACTGCTAATTGACCTGACCACCATATCCCATTCACAGCTACGCCACTTTAACCGGGTTAATATGCGAAGGCAATATACTCTGACATGCCCCAACAAGACATCTAAAGCTTATTTCATTGAATGTCTGACGCATGTAACAAAGGTTATAACCAACCGTGGGGGTAGCATTTGATAGAAATTTAATCAGCTCCCTTATCTAACAGAATGGTGTATTTTGAATTTTTCTCCTTTGTAGTGTATATGCGTAGTGTTGTTTTCTAATCAAATTGAATTTGATATTTATCGTCGTTCTTAATTTGAGTATTTTGAATGGTTCTCGTCACTCTCTGTTTTTCTTATACTGTAAATCATACATTAATGCATATTCATTATTTACCATTATTATTTTTAAAAAAATTAAGCGAGTTAATTAATAAGAAAATATTCAGTAATATATACAATTACGTGCATATATATATAAGATATTTCAATCTTACGTTTTTAGAGATATACAAGGTATAGCTTAAATATTTCATCTTTATAGATAATAATCTTAAAGTATCAGATATAATTTTAAAGAAAACACTTTAAAGTAAAAATAGAAGAAAAAAATATGTTTAGAGTTAGTAGTATAATTTTCAAATTTTTTCTATGAACATTGAATGAACATATTTTTTAGACTGAATACAGGAAAATTTTCTCTCTCAAAAGGAATTACAGTTACTAACTATTTTAAAGGAAAACATTAATTGTTTCGACAGAATCATCAATTTTCTTTTTTCAAAAAATAGATTTTAAAATTCCTGCATTATATTTTTTAATACAACAAATGTATGGTGTTTCCGTAAATTAAGTTGCATTTCGTATAAAAATCACAAAAGTTAATAACCAGTTTTTTTTTAATATTTAGTTTCTATTGAAAATCCAGCATCTAAAAAAATTACTTTCATTATTTTAGTGATAGAATCGACAGTATTTTATTTATTAAACAAATATATGTTAGGTTAGCAAATAATCTGTATTGCAGTAATTCTAATTATTCGTAGAATTCGTAGTTATGTGTTTAACAGTTTCTGGTAAAATTTCGTAGAATTTCTTCATCTATTTTCATATAACTCTATCGTAAAAACCTCACTCCTCAATTAAATTTAAAATTGGCTCAACAACATACATGGTATGTAGAACGCAAAATATTAAATATAAAATAATAGATTGCTTTTTCAAACAAGATTTATATGTTAATTTTTTTATAAAGATGGAAACTTATTTGAATCTATTTACTTTTATTCGTAAAAAATTACCGTCTGTTATGGTTTTATGTGGAATAATAAACCAAGATACACATATACTTTGTGTATTTTAATGACTCGGAAAGCAAACATTTTTTGAAGAACCAAAAATATTAACATATATTACCATTCACAAATTGTCTCAAGGAAAGTATTGGAGAATAGAGATAATTTAAATATGTGTCTCTTAACTAGAACAAAATCATTTATTTTTTAAGAACCTTAATTGGAACTCTTTCAATTTCGGTCCTATAACATTTTTTATCCCAGTAATTGAATGCTGAAATGACGTTGTATATTTGCTTCAATATCACAGTTTTATGGGGAATTTATACATAGAGTGATTTTCTTTAATATTCAAAATTGATTATTAATATAAAATCGTAAAATATAATTCGATGAATATATGATACCACAAATATTACAATTGTAAAAATTCGTATTGGAATAAGATCTTAAGTACTATATAATATTATAATGGATAAATATTAAAAATAGGATCAGCAAAAACTCCTTAAAATTTTATTACTTTATGTTCATACAATACTTCATTTTGAAAATGGATAGCTATGTCTGAAGATGAATACGTTTAAAAGAATGAATGCAAAAAGTCACGAAAATAACAAAAACTCAGAACAAACATTTGGTCAATGGAAACAATTGAATAAAGAAGATTCGAAATATAGTGTGTTTCATACCTATTTTCTCAATATATTTATCTTTATATATATTTTTCTTTCCGTTTTCGATTTATGTATAAAGTGTGATATATAAATGAATTTACATTTACATTAAGTTTACCTTCCTAAATAAGTAAAATCATATTATGTTAACTTCCATTACAGAGAAAAGGATTGATATATTATTGCAATAATATGTTAAGTATAAGAAAAAATTTATTTGTTCACATAAAGTGAAACTTCAACGCTACAAACAATAGTAATTAAAGACAGGAATTCCAAACAGTGTTGATTTCAAAGCAAATTTTAACTGAATTTAGGATTTCAATTAGAATTGAAAAATAAATTAGCTTCAACATATAATTTTACTGAGTAATTTTTATTAAAGAATCATTTTACAAAAGGTGCTTATACGCATCATTTTTAAATATGGGAATCACTTTCGTACACATGTTCTCAAAATATGCACTGGTCAACAACTATAACAACATGACGGAGTCAAGGCGCCAATCTTTGTGGTAGTGTATGATACATATGCAGGGAGTCCCAATACTTCCCTAAAAGCGAGTACTTGGTGAAATGTGAGGTCATATCTGTTCTGGGATTTTTTTTTTTAAAAAAAAAATTCTTAGCACTTGGCTAAATGAGGACGAGCACTTTTTGAAAATGCGATACATCGACATTTTCAATCTTATCGTTAGCTAATTTTACCACAAACTGCCCACATTTACGATGATTATTTCACTAACATCATATCACTAATCCGTATTCTTAATTGCAGTCACAAGTTGGACAAACACATTTGCTAATTTAGTAAAAAAATTAATGTAGCTTAAGTGAATCAGGGTTTAAGAAAAAAAATGTCACCTCACTCTGACTCTCCATAAAAAGAAAATTATTCAACACAACCTAGACAAGTTTCTTAAAAGTAGGCACACTAAGTTCTGATTTCAAAATGGTACAATACTCTCTTGTGCGTTTCTATGCATAAAAATCATAGAGATTTTTTTACTTTGCAGAACATCGTTTTAAAAGCACCTCTTCATCACATAATTCGGTAAATTCCCCAATATTACAGGGATTTTTCATTATCATGATCTTTTATAGCTGAACTACAAATTACAGTAACAAATGGAGCAAATCCATTTCCAGGTTTAGTTAGAATTAACGTTACTTCTGCCGGTTTTTAAAAAGGTCACGTAACTTTGATGCTTCATAAAAAGAGAAAAATATCACATGACACTCTAAGAAATTTATTTTAAAAGATGACCCATTTTTTGACAATTTATTAATGAAACCATTTTTTAAAAGAAAACAAAATGGCGATGCCTGCTATGGAGGGAAATCTACCAAGTATAGTACCAATTTGGAATTTGTCATTAAATGGGCTATCTTTTGAAGTAACCCATCTTTGAACTGGTTCAAATATGGGTTTGCTATCTTTGAAGTAGTTTCAAATTTAGTAGTTCAGTTTTTCAAACTGGTTCAAAATACGCTAAATTTAACCAAACCAGCAAAGGATTTTTCTCCATTAGTGACGGATTAATATCACGGCTATAAAAGATCACGTTAGAAAAAAAAATCCCTGCGAAATGTAGAATTTGCAGTTAAATATCTAAGAATGTGAGGGAGGTATCATCAGAAGTGTTAATTGAACATTTTTCGCAAATAAAAAAAAAATATCTATGATTGTTATGCAAAGAAAATAACAAGTGTTGCTCCATTTTGAAATCTTACCTAAATTGGGCAACTTTTGAGAACCTGCACATGTGTGGTTTTATTTATTTTTATGTAAATATATTAAGCAAACAAGTGAACATTTTATCCATTTCAAAGCAGCAGGAATTTATTTCAGCATCATTCGCATCCATGCGCCCTAAATTTTGCAATAAAATTACGAAAATAATTCATTTGGACAAAAAAAGTAATTATGCATAAAATTATGTAAATAAATTCTTACTGTTAACTGAATTAATATGAATTATTTTTCAATGATATTGATACAGTGTTGCTGACTATAACGTTAATGTCTCAATGATGTAATGCATACGCGCAATAATCCCCTCCAGTATACTTTTTAATTAACTATGTTTTAATAATATTTAAATACGATTTTAATTCTTTGGTTCACAAGGAACGCCCCAATCTAAATCGCAATCAACTAGTATTATCACATTAGAAAATCACTTTCACACTCGTTTCAACCAATCAGAGCTACTGTTACAAAGATATAACGTGACCTTGACTGCTGATATAAAAAACAAAAGTATTTTGTTCTCACTCTCTCTTTGTCTTTGTGTTCGTCCTGTGAAACGTTGCTTCTGTTATATGTGCAGTGTCGTCCATTCCCTTCTAGTAATGGCGATGTGAATATTTGTATGTCTCACCATGCTTAATAAATACGATTTCCTAACACGAAGGACTGCCTCACCAATCCTATCAATATAGAACATCATAAATAACCAACGACTAATTTACATAGAAGTAACCAACATAAATAGGCTTCAAATACGGTACGCACATGTGTGTGTGTGACGAATCCCAGCTCTTCAAGTGTCAGTTGGGGTAAAATTCTTACCAGAAAAAATCAACCGAATTACCGCATAAAAACTTTCACTTCGACTTCGGCGGACTTACAAAGAACCATGTGAACGAAAGACGCACTGGCCTCTGATCGACGCTGAAATAAGACTCATTTTGTCATGGCTTACAGTACAGAGTGCTTTGCTGAACATTAAAGATAATATAATCTGAGAAACGACTGTACGTTGAATTTCTCCTGTCATTCTAGGAATTACTCCAATACATGATATATAAAGGGTGTTTTTTTAGAGGTATAGAACTTTAAATTGCAATAAAACAACGATGTATTATTCGATTGACATGATTTTTTTTATTCGAAAGATAATTTTGTGGCATTACATTTTAAATATTATCAAGCAAGGCGTAGATTCGTCGAATGGGCCCAAAACGAGATTGCCGTTGTTCCCGATTTTCATAAGCGAATTTTGTTTAGCGATGAAGCGCACTTCTGGTTGAATGGCTACGTCAACAAACAAAACTGCAGCATTTGGAGTGAGGCTAATTCACAAGTGTATGTCGAAACACCGTTACATCCAGAAAATCTGACTGTTTGGTGCGCTTTATGAGCTGGTGGAATCATTGGTCCGTACTTCTTCAAAAACGATGAAGGCCACAACGTTACAGTCAATGGTGATCGGTATAGAGCCATGATTACTAACTTTTCAATTTCTGCATTGAACAATCATGATGTCCAGGAGCTGTAGTTCCAACAAGACGGCGCAACATGTCACACAGCTCGTGCCACAATCGATTTATTGAAAGACACGTTTGGTGACCGCCTAATTTCACGTTTTGGACCTGTGAATTGGCCTCCAAGATCTTGTGATTTAACACCGCTAGACTATTTTCGGGGCTATGTAAATTCATTGGTCTATGCGGATAAGCCACAAACGCTTGACCATTTGGAAGACAACATTCGCAGTGTTATTGCCGATATACGGCCACAAATGTTGGAAAAAGTCTTCGAAAATTGTATGTCCAGATTGACTACATCCGAGCCAGCCGTGGCAGTCATATACCAGAAATCATATTTAAAATGTAATGCCACAAGATTATCTTTCGAATAAAAAAATTCATGTCAATCGAATAATACATCGTTGTTTTATTGCAATTTAAAGTTCTATACCTCTAAAAAAACACCCTTTATATATATATATATATATATATATATATATATATGTGTGTGTGTGTGTGTGTGTGTGTGTGTGTGTGTGTGTGTGCAGAAAGGCAAATAATTAAAAACACTAAAATCACATTTTTAGATTATTTAACATTAAACTAATTGTTAATCGTCCTAAAATATTTTTTAAATAGTGTGGCAATTAATAGTTTATTAGAATACTATTTAGAAGCAACATGAGGGATACTGGTGACGGATTGAAAATTTGAACTAAGGTCAAAAAATGAGGATGACACCTGACTTGGTATTCCATTCTTTAAATTTCCATATCGCGTCTACTTGAAGGCTTTAAATCGTGACAGATTTAGCGGGGGATCATCCCCGCAGAACAATATGTATTCAGTGACATAAAGACTCAAATGCAACAACGTCAGTCATAACTTCCATTTACCTCTATATAGCCACAGTTGCAGAATTTTCGCATAATTTTTAATGTTGTGACTTTTAAAATACATATGGGTACAGATAATGATGTGTTTCAATACTTTTATTGTGTCTTTCAACTTAAGAAGCAATCCAGATCACATTATTTATTTTAAAACATGAGCTATATTAACTACAAAAACAAATTTGTATATGGTCCCCACATATTTCTGCAGAAACGAGTGGCTCATGTTTACTGGAAGAGCAATACCCGACGATCCGATAACCAATAACCAAAGATATTTGTGATTCTATTGAAAAGAAGAGGTCACAGCAGGAGACGGAGCATCCTCATACCACATGAAAGTATTGGTCTCTTAAAATGGGCTTACTTTGGGCAGATGGTCTGTATATGAAATACTTTTTTTTATAATAATTTCATCTTCAATAGTTCTGTCTCTTATACTCTGGAATTTATTGAATATTATACCTTTTAAATCCGTATTTCACCTATTGGATTGAAAAAAAAGCTGCTATCATTTTCGACTATTTTAATAATTTTTAAAAGTAACAAAATGATGCATATTTTTCTATAAGTACTAATAATTTTTTTTCAGAAATTATTAGTATTTTTAAAGCAAAATAAAAAAAAAATTGTCAAATGCATTTGGAGTAAGTTCTAAGTAATATTTTTGGTATCAGACATTTTTAAATATATTTCTTAAAAGTTGTATTTTGTATGAGTTCCACGTAATTTACAAGTAGCTTCTATTATGAATCCAATTTTACATACATTTTTCTATTTGGATATTGCAAGAATTATTTTAAAGAATCAACAATATTTCTGGCAAAATTGGAATTGTAATACATGACTATATTTTCTTCAGTTACTGAAAAATGCCATAAATAACATGAACGTTTGTTTTTGTCTCAAAAATGTCCAACATTCTGAAAATTTGAAATTGTCATAAGCAAATAAACAATCTTTTATGTATTTATAAAAAAAATTAATTTTAAATGCATATTTTTTGCTCATTTATTTACTGTAGAAACGGCCACAGCATGATTAATGTATTTATATATACTCTTTGTTACATAAGATCCTTATTTTAAAATAACATTCTAAATTTAATTATTAGTTGAAGTTTGTCATATTTTCAAAAATAAAGTACGATAACACTGCATTTTTGACGAATATATGTGCCTTTTTTCTGTTCTTTTACATAAAATGTTCTTAATGGGATGTTATATTTTAAATAAATTTTGTAATTTTTTCATCAATTGAACCATTGAAGATATTGATATTAACATTTGCTGTTGTTGTTACCCATGCCACATGATCGACAGTATCACTGGCGTAGAGTGTGCTTTCACCGCCTGGGGCTCACTGGAAATTTGTCGCCTCTCTATTTTAATTATTAGTCAAGAAAATTGTTAAAAATAAGAAAAAAAACAGCTTAAAATTTTTTTAATTGATAAAAAATGCAATTTTCGTGTTTTTTTCCATAGCAGAATCTTTTATACAATTGCGAATATCAATATGTATGTCATGTTCAATTGCCAAAATAGCTAACTCTGTTAGCCTTAACGTGGACATAGTCGATCTGAGATAATTTTTTAATAGTTTTTAGCTTAGAAAAGCTTCTCTCACAACTGGCATTGCTGATGGCAGATGATAAAAATATTCTCAACATTATGACAAGGTTTGGTAAGCCATCTTCAAGTTTGGACTCAATAATATATTTTAATAAACCCAGAGAGCTGAACCAAATGAGTTCTTTTTTACAGCCTGGGTGTGTTGCATCTACAAAAGATGTAGACATACGCGTTCAAGTTGAAATTCGTCTTTATTAATGTCTGAAAGAGCTTGATCTACGTTACGTTCGTCCATGCTCAATGTCAGTTCATGCTTTAAAAAAGCATATTTTTTGCGCTAGATTCTGCAACTGTTGGAATGTTTCTCGGATTTCAGCAGTTACTCGGTCTATTGAAGAAAACATTGCTCGCTTTAAGTCATTTTCGTACGGTAACTGATCATCTTTATTTCCCCCCCGTCGCCAAATATATACTTCCTCCTGAAAATTCAAATCAAAAGAAATGTCAAACTCTTCACATAAACTTTTAGCATACATTAAAGCATCACCCATAAATTCTTCTCATTTAGCTTCTAATACGGTCTGTAAATTACGTACTTTTTTATCACATTGATAGATATTTAGTCCATCTGCTTGCAAATCATTTTGAGCATCATTGCCTTCACACAGTACAGGTTGCCAGAAACATAAGTAACTTAAAAACGAATGCGAATGCATTGCGAGACTAATTAAATTCCTGCATCTGTGTATGCATTAAAGCTTTCATTCGTTTTCGTGAGTTTCGTCCCGCAGGCGAGATTTGCAGTTTGAAGTACTTTTTTGAATCGGGGTGCTTGCCGCCGCCACTTAACGTATGCTACCATTGTCCATGGCTCCCTCGGCACTTCCCACACTATACCACTGGGCAGTATCATTAATTAAAGGAATATGGAATTAATCATGGCAAGAGGCTAGATTTTTATGTATGTCGTTAGTCATTGCTTTGAGCACCATATAGGGAACAGTACAGTTTTGCAGTGTTCCACCCCAATTTTGTGACCGCGGTAGCCTAGTGGTCAAAGTATCGGAACATGGGTGGCATGTCACGAGTTCGAGTCCAGTACCTGAAGACCCGTCGACGACGGCCGTCGCCAAAAACCCGTGTGTTGCTGAACAGTGCGATGTAAGCATCCACTCACAAACTCAATCCACCCCAATTTTGAGGGAGAACACCCTGTAATGGTCAGAAGCCTCCCACCTCTTCCACCATCCTCAGGAGAGGACTTGCGGCTCAACGCGTATTTAGAGTACCTCCATGCTGCAAAGACACTATACATTTACATACATCTATGATTTCTATGGGATTCGAACCCAGGGCCTACGACAGGGTAATCAGCGTCACTAACTACTATATCGAATAGGTGGCGATAATGTAAATTATTAAGATAATCATTAAATTATATTATATTGACATATAATTTATTTTAATGATTATCTGAAAGTTTTACATTGTTATTTGCATTCACATATCTGTTGACATTTTATTTCAGCAAAGTAAAACTATTTTATTTACACATGAAAAATATTGGGAATTAAAGTACTTGAATTCACTTTTTATTTAAAATTAATTTTAAAAAGTGTGTTGCTTAAAAGTAAACCGATGACTTAAAAACAGTATAGTATTTTTTCAAAACTGCAAATGAATAATTATCATATTGCTGTATAGTTACTATGCGTGTGAATCATTCAAGCATAAAAATTTAAAAATTAACAAAAGTAAATAATAATCTGTAAATAGTGTGGGTGAGCGGGGATCTTCTGAGCAATATTGTTAAAAATAAATTCTAATTTTCATGTTACTAGACCTATACTAATGAAGTTTGGTTTGTATGTTTCATTTGTTGAATTGAAGCTCACGAAGAACGGGTCTTAGGGATTCTCAGAGATGGTTACTGGAGCTTACTGATAAAAAATAATCGTTTTAACTATTAGATTTAGCATGTTTATATTATTGAGAAGAAACCCACTGAAAAGGGGTTTCCGTAAATCCACTGGGGGAGGGAATTACGGGAGCGTAAAAGATAATTCTACTTTAATTTTAGAAATTATTATTTCTAAAATTGATGTCCTTTTTAATCAAGAGGCAAAAGTTTTAAGAATATTTTTAATACAATACAATCGAATTCTTAATGCTAATATATGAATAATTTATGTACAGGGTGGGCAACAGCCCATAAAAACTGTAAACTTAGAAAACACATGGAACATCAAACAAAATAAAAATGGCTTGCACGTGTAGCATCGATAATTCACGGGATTTTTTTTAAAAAAATGAGACAAATAAATAATCAAAAAAACAGCCGACAGGTGGCTGTCATGTATACAGCCCCGCATTCTGCCGTCCCTGGAGTTGTGACACGCCTGGTATGGGCTATCCCTTGTGGTGGTGGGCATGTGGAACATATACTGCTGCAATAAATGATTTGGTAACATTATTTTTGTTAATTGTGTGTCTTTTCTTTCATATTTTTACGAAACGCCACCAATAAAAGTTGTTGTTTTGAATTACTATTTTTTTCTTATTTTAAAAATAAATCCCGTGACTTATCGATGCTAAACCTGCAATTCGTTTTTCATTTTTGTTTAGTTCTCCAGGTTCCATAATTTTTTAAAATTTCTTACGGAGTCTTTGCCGACCCGGTATACAGAAACCGTATATATTCATATAACATAAAACACCCAGTGAAGTGAGGGGCACAGCTAGTTCAAGTATATAAATATAAAATAAGGTATTGGGTACATCTTTCAATCAGAATAATCCAGTTGAAACAGTCAACTCTAATTTAATTTTAATTATTTGTAGTGATAATGCATAAACTATGGTTCTAATACTTCCTTTAACATGAACATATTGATAAAGAAGACAGATTTTTATCCCAAACTTATGAAGTTCTTGTGTAATTAAAAAATTCCAATAGAACGAAATATATTACTGTTATAATTATGAAACTATTATCATTAAAGTTTTCTATTAAATGTGTTATTATTAATCAAACATTACTTTCTACGTTTAGTACCATAATTTAGTACCATAAATATCATTGGTGTAATCAAAATGTCACTGTGCTGCGGGTAATATGCTTTACAATAAAGGCCTCTTATCATATTGTCTCCAGACTCTTCATTGCACAACAAACGTTATAATCCTGATGCGATGAAACTACAACTATCTAGTCAGGTACTGTATATTCGAAACTGTTAATTCTATCTGAACTAATGTTAGTCATGTGCGGTATTGTAAACTGTATTCCGCTCTTGTGTAAAGCTGGTCACTATAATCATATAATTCCAAGAAGCAGCATTTAAATGTTTTATTCTAATATCCCACTGTATATCAATCAGTCATTCATTAAAGAAAGATGTTTGAATAAATATAAGTAATTTATTTAATCAAATTGTATTTAATATTCCGATAAATCATGGGTACAATATTGATATATTCGTAATCGGCAATCTGCAATATAGAGTCAAGGGACTATTGATCCGGTGTGAGTTATTGTAATTATATTCTATAAAAATAATGATTTTCAATTAATCACAATGAAACGAATAATACACAATAAATGTCTTTTTAATCTAGATATATATTAAAAATGCGAAAGTTTGTCAGGATGTTTGGCCGTCTTTCACGCAAAAACAACTGAATGGGTTTTAATGAAACTTTACAGTAATATAGCTTATACCAGTGTTTCTCAAACTGTGGGGCGCGCCCCCTGGGGGGCACGGTAACCCTCCGAGAGGGGCGCGAGCATATTGAAAATAAAAGGTTTTAAAAAAAAAAATTGGAATGAAATAAAACAAGATGCTTTCTGACATAATAAAAAATACACATTTACACTGATAAAATTTATTTTTATCATCTGGTGATCATCAAAAATAAAAGATTCCACTTCAAACGCTCATTAGCCATCTTAGATCATCAAAAATAAAAGATTCCACTTCAAACGCTCATTAGCCATCTTTGATCCTACAACCAAATTAAACAAATATTTTGTTTGCTTTGAGGTCAATATGAGAACGATGAGAGATTTTTTTTTTTTACGTTTCTTTTAACGATATCAAACAATGAGCGATTTTTATTACGTTTCTTTCAACCTAAAATATTACTTTAGCTGACCTTCATACTTATTGGTATGGTTATCTCCATCTTTTTTTTAGGGAAGTTGTAAATATATATAATATATTTCTGTTTCGTCTTTTTTCCATGTGAAAGAGTTTTATGATATATGGATAAGCATGAGTATTCTGAAACATATAATGCATAATGAAAAACGTTTTACACGATTATTTTTTAGAACATGCTACACTTTCCCCATGAGCAATTTTGTAGTTTTGATTGCTGTGTTGTACGACTTATTATGGTTTATAAATGTAAATAAGCAGAATATTAAAAAAAAATGGGCATCTGTGATCCCTATCAAAGGAAGTTGAAACTGATCACGCAATTGAAGAACCTACTGAAATAATGCATATTAATCAAGATATATATATATAACTAAAGTAAATATAAGAAAAGCGTGAGACATGAAACGTTTGAGTTGATTTGAGTTTAGCTGGAAAATAACGTTCCTGTGTTGTTAGCGAAAAGTGTCTGTGATTTATGTCCTTTATTAAGGTCATTATTTATTTGGAACATTTTCTTTAATTTATTGGATTTTTTCTTAAGTTTTCTAAGAAAAATTGAAAAGTCCTTGAAAGTAGGTAAGTATATTTTCTCTTAATTAAATTATCACTGGAATTGTGATTTTTATAGTGTATAGTAAAAATAACTATGAAATAAATTATATTTTTAAAACAAACTAAAAAACACGCTTTTATAGTGAATCGAACTAAAAAGCCAAAAAAAGAAAAATATTACTTAAAAGTAAGATATACAAAATTTATACTTATCTTGTTAATTTGTACGGTTTATAATTATGATCGTATTGTAGCTTTAGCACCAAAGTGCATTATTATTGCATTCAGTACATTATTAATGTATAAGGGGGGCGCCAGTAGTGAAAGTTTGAGAACCACTGGCTTATACATCAGAATAGCACATAGGCTATAATTTATAAATATATTGTGTGAAGTGTCCAAAATATAACGATATTTGTCAAGTAAGTAGGAAAAAATTCTGCCATCTGCAAGCGATTCTGGCGTGCGCTGCAAAAAAAGCCCAATACTGCATATATGTATCTTTTGTTTGTGAAGACATCCTCTTTTTTTGACTACGCAAGGCGCTGGCATCTAATTAATTCCTGTGATCAGCTTAATCCCTAATTTTTTTTTATTTCAGAATAAAACTAAGTTTTGAAGGGAGAGGTTGTTATAAATCTATCTTTAGTTGAATGGGATTTTTTTTATGATTTTATTATGCATATTTGGTAGTAAGAAATTGATCTTTTCTCAAAATAAAAGCTTTTATCGGTTCTGGTACTTAAAGTAAATAAACTTTCTCTTTCACACTACATCATTTGGACAAATTTTCAAATTTTGTTTGTGGTTAGTAGTTAATTATAACGCTATAATTTTAATTGAATAGGTAGATATTGCATTTTTAAGTATAAAATAATTATAACTAATGTACTGTATTTTTTGGAGTGAGTGAATATTAACGTCACACTGTTCAACTACACGAGGGCTTTTGGCAACGGATCACGTAATTTTGTACCATGGTCCAGTGACGTGGACGACAAGGGAGCTGGCACCCCCTTTTACTAACTACCACACCACACCAACTTAGAAGGAATATTCTACCAATACTTAGCAGGAATATTCTTTGAAATCTACTTTTCCAAGATATATGACAGCACGGGTTCTATGATGAGTATTTTAGCAGAGAAGCCGAATAGTTTTGTAGCAGATATTGCGTTTTCAGCTGACGGCGTTTTCAGTGGATAGCAAAGATTATTATTTTTGTCTCGAAATAATAGTTTATCTCAAAATTTAAGTGTTTTATGTCTCTGTATGTTAATGAAGACCTCAGAAAAGGATTTGGCTACTTATTTTAAGTGAACGGTGTACATAATTAATTTTACAGTAGAATATCTTTAATTAGTTTATTAGCTCTAACGGATTAAATTTCTCAAAATGTAGTATTTTGCTTATTTAAATCCCTTAATTTTCAATGTAGTGATAAAAAAAAATTGTATGAAAAAAACTGCTGTAAATCATAATGCGGTGGATAAAGTATTAACGTGCATCGCTGATCTGCACGGTGGGTCTTACAAAGCTCTAATAAAGCTCGAGTAATGAAAGTAGCTAGGCATTTGCCAACTTTACTCTTTCGTTAACATTTCGCTATGTTTTTCATTGAATCGCCATTAAAATTTAAGAAATGGCGTTGTTTGCGAATATTACAATTTTAACATAAAATAAATATTAATGTATTACACTTTTAGATATAAATTATTTACACCATTTTAAGCATTCATTACACAAAACTTTTAACAATGTGTTACTTTTGCTGAGCAGAGATCAGCTTAGGGAGGTATTTTCAAAAATAAACCCTCAAGAATGTTACGGGGAGTTATAAATATAAAAAAAATCCTTTTTATCGGCTATTAGATCTACAGACTTAAAATTTAACAAAGGTGTTTTTTCTCTTTCTTCTTTTTGTTTAGCTGAGATATGCAAACAGGTGTTTTTGTTTAATTTGCAATTCACGTAAAATTAACTCATTAAAAACTTCTGTATCCTTCAATCTGTGTTGTATAATTTTCAGTTCATCCGTGCGAAGAACGGGTATACCAGATAGTATATTATATTCGTTTGGTACATGGTTTATGTGCAATATGCGTATTTAAATAATCAATATGGACACATTTAAACTTGTCGTACATCCGGTATAGTAGTTACCTACGACAACAACTGTAGAGTAGGCAGGTCCTGGGTTCAAGTCCCGGAGAAGGTAAGGTTGTTTGTAAACGTATAATGCAGCTGCTGCATGGGGTTACTCTAAATAGCCTTCGGGCTGCAAGTCCGTTCAAGAGTTTGGTGGAAGGGAAAGAGAGGTGGGAGGACCCTAACCACCCCTATGGTGCTTTTTTCTCAAAATTGGTTTGGAACCGAACCAAAACGAACTGTCACATGTATAACCCTCAAATCTACGGATAACGATAGACGTATATCTAGCCCCTAGCCACAATGAATTTCGTCGGCCTCGCTGTCGTCGGTCGCCAAACAGGCGGCTTTAACAACAACCACATTTAAACTTTAAATATGTATTTTTGTACTTGAACAAGCATTTTTTAGTTTTTATATCAAAAAATATCATTCAGTTTATAAGTAATTGATAAATTTGATTTTTTTCACACCTCTAATCTTATAAAAAATATTAGAGAGAGAAATTTGGGAATTTATTCTTAAGAATGATCGTTACATAATAAATAAATAACCATTTTAAAATTAATTGCCTTATGTGAGTTTGATGTAATTTTAAATATTTTAGAATATTTTACTTTATTAGAGAAATGAAGCTAATTTAAAGTTCGTCTTCTAGCTATAGAATTAGTAACTTATTTTCTTTATCAAAATATACATTTGTCTTTAGTAAGTTGTAACAATCACTTTCTCTTTATATTTACTATTTTCTTAAAGATGAATCAAATCCTTGTTAAATGCAATTTAAAGAAAAATAATTCATTCTACAGCTTGATTCAAAAATAGTTGGATCAATTTTAAAAGCATATAACTATTTATGGTAAATATATACCACATTTTTGTCAGTTATATTTTAAAAATCAAACATTTAAATTCCCATTCTAACTATTTTTATTAGTAAAAGTTAAATATGGCTATAAAATTATATTCTGAAACCCGAAGTGAAATTTTAAAGCTTTTTAATAATGGTTGTAGAAAATCTGTCATAAGTTAACCCTCTAACCGGATAGCACGGAAAATTCCGTCAGTGTAAAGATGCTTCGAAAATGGACTGCACTGATTTTTCTGCCTTCAAGTAACGTTTTCAAAAGCGGATTAGCCGTACTTTTCTGAAATCATTTCCCCCTTTTAAAGGTTTAACATCTTAAAAGATAATTAGGGACGGTGGAAGCAACACAGCAGGACACTGATAGGAAGTTTTATGGCTCGCAGGAAACCCCGTGTTTTGACCCTTGGGCAATCGTAAAAAATCGGGGGGAAATTACTTTAGACCCCAGTAAGTGTTTATTTGTTACCTCGCATTTTAAAAGTTTTGAAAAGTCCCAACGCATAAGTAAAATATGTTACAATTTCCTTTTGGTTTCATATTAATTTGAAACTGTAACAAGTTGGGGTTAGTCAGTGCAATCTGCTATTTTATATAGTTAGACAAATTATCTTTTTTTAAGTATATTCTTTCGCTTCATTTTTCTTATTTTAATCAAAGCTTTCAGTTTTTGAAACATGATTATTTTATTATAAGAAACCGATAAAATTTATAAAACACCAAATTCTTTAAAATTTGAAACCTTTTCAATTTTCCAACCACTAAAAATGAATAAATTTAAACTTCATTAAATCATTTGAAACATTTTCTTACACTTTGATAAAAATAATAACGAAAAAAAACTAATAAGGATTTATTAGTTTTTTTTTAGATTTCAAAGCCCAAGTGTTCAGGGAAGTTTAAGTACAGTTCCTAGTTACATATTGTTAAAATGCACCGAATTATATTTGAATTTTAAGTGCTTGAACTTCAGTTTACATCAAAGACAACATGAATGAAGATTTTCACACATTTTTTTATAACTTAAATGTTTGAATAAATGGTAATCAAAAATATACGGAAACATTTACAGTAGACATTTATGCATATAATTAAACATAAAAATCAATTTTAAATTCGAGCTATTCAAAAACATTCGAATTATTGTTCAAAAATATCTATTTATACAAAATACCTCAACATTTATCTTTTTTAAAGGCTAACTGAATAAGTAATGAAAATCTGGATATTTTTTTTGAAATCTCGACCGTATAAAGCTAGAAATTTTATGTTATAAATTCCATTTGAAATTTCGAAAAAAAAATGCATCGCGCAGTTAAAAATTATTTACCATAAGTTTTAGCAATTGTTTGAGTATAATAAAAATTTCAAATTTTTTATTATATATAGCTCCTTTGGTATCTTTTAATATATTTCGATTTCATACAATTCAGTTGAAAAGTGCATGCTAAGAGCAAAAAATATACTAAAAAAATTGATGAATATACAATTACAATAAATTCTTATATAGAAGCAAAACTGAGAAGCTAAAGCGTAGGAATGAAAAATTTTGAGTATATCTGAAGTAGTTTTCGAAATATTTATTTTAACTTTCAGAAAATTTGTGTGCGTTATGTTATACTTGATATCAATTAAATGGTTAAAATAATGTGTGTGTTAATATTAGTCATGTAATCGTTTGATGACACATTCATATACTAATAAAAATTATCATGGTCATTGATGCGAATGTCAAGAATTTTATGTAATTTTAAATTCAGACATTAAGATACTGATGTAGAAAATATAAAACGACCATCTAAAATACGTTAAAAATGCAGTCTGCTATAAAAGGATCTTGACAAACAAAATCCGGCATTTTCACTTACTATGGCAGCGCCGGCTTAGTCAGGGTTGATCTGGAAAAACAGAGAGAGAACCGCGGTTTTCATGGATGCCACTCTAGCTTTAAAAGTTCCCAGGAAAAATTATATATATATAAATTACAAATGAAAAAATAAATTTTGTAATTTTCCATACATTTTTATAACAACGAATTGTGGAATTGGCTTCCAACGCATTGTTGTGTTTGACAATATGTATAAGGTAACCAACCCTACTTTAGATAGATTTGTACTACTTTTTCGTAACCGTAATCCTTTTAAAATTAATTCGTGCAGCCGAAATACACCTTTTGCACCCTTAAAGTTTATGTAAACTATAACGGTTAATTTTAATTTATGCAACTTGTGAAATGTTCATAATTAACCATTTCCGTCTAAACAGTTTACATGAAAAAAAAGTTTTAACTCCCTCATTCATTAGGGATTTATATAAGATTCTCACATTAAATTTTATTTTCCACCGAATAGGATCGAGTGGTAGTGTATAGTGCTTCCACACCACAGGTCTGGGGTTCTATTAACGGGCTTCGCAAGGTCGACTCTGCCTTTCATCCCCGCTACATTGGGTCGATAAATGAGTACCAAGCTTGCTTCGGGTCTTAAACACTGAAGGTCTCTGTTCAGACATACCACCAAATCGTGACATCTGTTCATGCACCTCAGCGTCCAATGGTCACGTGTATTATGATGGGTACAGTAGTTCCTGGCCCTCATGGATTGTTGTGCCACTGAGTTTAAGTCTAAAGTTTGAGGATTACCTCACTTTGGGGATACCCCTTAGATAAACATGTATTTCCACTCATTTGCAATTAAACATTTTTCTTTCAATTACGTTTATTTCAGAAGGAAGTTTGATTTTTCAAATGTATTTGCTTAATAACATGTATATTTGTGTATTATATTAAAAATTTGATCCATCAAGAATTACATGTTTTTAGCTCCTCTAAAAGCTTTTAGGATTTTACAACTGATCTTACAATACATATACGTTTTATAGTAGTATATTTAAAAATGATAACGACATTTTTACGACTGTGTGAGCTTTTATACCTCGTTTATAAATATAAAAAATTGCATTCAGCTACAGTTTTTAAAATGTACTGAAATATGTGCAGGAATAGGATACTAATATATTATGAATATTTTTGAATGCAGTAAGATATATTTAGATTTCAGTTTCTTTACAATTTGAATTGAAGTTGTAAGCCATTTTGCGAATAGTTTGATAATGAGTATAAACCCATAGGCTGTTTAATATTGTAAAGTGTTTTACTTTGATACCAACACACATTAAAATAAGGCTTATTTGCAGTTATATGATCAGCTTCATCGATATTTAAGATTTCAAAAATGGTCTACACGTACGAAAACATTCTTTCACAACCGCACACCACATCTCATACTATATGTTCCCTACAGCAGGAAATATTTGTGTATACTGAAGAATTTAATACAGGATACATTTCCAAATGTTAAATTTGTTTATAAAATTTGGTATGGATACATTCTGGAACTGTCGGTTAACTTCACTGAACAAAATTGTTTTAAGTGTACTGTTTTGAAAGACAAAATTAATTAGGGAGAACTTTTCTCACAACAGAATTTGTAATGACTGAATTGTGTGAAAATGTAGTTATCGATGTGTGACATTTTTCCTTGTAATAAAAGAAACAGAAAGATAAGAAATTTAACTTGAGTAGAAAATGGTTAGAAGTGATGTCATGCGCATTTGAAGAAGTATATCCCCCATTAAAATTAAAAATTATTGACTGAATGTGTGTTACGTCCATCACAAATGCCGAGGTATAAAAGGAATTTTATTTAATACAAGAAGTTCGAAAAGGATAACACTAGGAAGGAAAATTTAAATTTTTTCCGAAAAATATTCAGTTAACATAATAATATATTTTCTATGATTTTAATTAAAATAAATTAAAAGTATTGAAATCCTTTTTTTTTTGCTATTTTAAATTAAAAATATAACTGAATAGAGAAAGATTGGTTTTATTTCATAAATATACCATTTATGTACCATTTATTGTGTTATTGTTTAAAAATGAGGTAGGGCCTTTGCTCTTTTTACCTCATTACTTTTTTAAAAAACAGGAAAGTGAGCGCGTTTTCTTACTCTCATATTCAAAAATGAATACAGGATGCTTTTTTTGGTTCAAATTGCAATACCATAAAAAAATATGTTTTTTAATTTTTAAACAATGACAAAAAAATAAAATTTGTTTGAAGAAAATATAATTATTTTTCAACTTCTAACATATTATTTATTTCATTTTTCTCTTTTTTTTATTCTGCATTTTGTTTAATTTTACTGTGACGGAACATATAGGAGAAAGAAACACCGAATTCCACTACAGTTTCATACAAGATTGCCCAAGGCAACTCTACAGCTAGCTGTAAACGATTGATCTCTTGGATCTTACTTGACAAAGTAACCGAATTAGGTCATAAAATTGTCCCCGTTCGACCTCCCAAGTTCTAAAAGGGGGAAAGGAAAGAAGGCTGTTGCATTTTTAAAGCGATCTTCAAAATAAGAGTTAACGCTTTCGGAATAACTTTTCAGTAGGAAGGTATCCACTTAGAGGGTTAAGCACTCAAAAATTAGAAGAGACATTTTTCTAATGGATCACTGTATCTAAACTTATACATTTTTATAAACAACTTAACTCGTATTCTATGTGTATAATGACAACCTAACAAGTAAATACTATACATTTTGATGGTTTAAGACAATCTTGAAGCCCAGTGGCTGAGTGGTAAAGTTTCACACCACAGGTCCGGAGTTTTAAAACGGGCTTAAAAAGGCCAACTCAGCCTTTCATTTGTTGAGAAGGTCAATAATTGAGTGCCAAGCTGGCTTCGAAACTAAACACTGGGGGTTTGTCGTCAGAATGACCACCTGACCGGGGTTTCTGTTCCTGTAGCTTAACGCCCAATGTCACGTATACTAAGATGGGCACAGTAGCCTTGGCTCTCATGGGCTGTTGTGCCATTGAGTATGTTTCTGCTGTTTCTTAGGCGACCTGATCTCGACTACGTCAGATTTAGGCCCACGAAATTCATCATGACGAGGGCTATGTACGCCTGTCGTTAGCCGTAGCCTGAGGTGACAGTACTAGTTAGCTCGGTTCCACACCAATTTTGAGAGAGAAGACCCCGGGTGTTCAGGTGCCTCCCAACTCTCTCCTCTTTTCACGAAATTTACGACAGGATTTGAGACTTGTAGGCTATTAAAGCACCCCAATGCTCCGAAGGCACTATACATTTACAAACATCCATGCCTTCTCCAGGATTCGAACCCAGGCTCTACGGCACAGTAGTCAAAGTCACTAACTACTATGGCGGATGGGCGACTCCACTGAGTATAGTTTAGTTTAAAGCAATCGTTACATTTTATATTTTCTGAATGTTTAAACTGTGAACCATATTGTAAAGAAGAGAAATTTTTTCCCGACGAGCTAGATGGTCAGCTTTCTGTTAGATATTGCAACTGGCAAATATTTCTACAAAATATGTTTGCAATTTTATTAAAATTTTCAATAGTGTTTATTTAGCAAAAATGTTTTTTAATCAAAGTTGTTCTTTTATTTGCTGAATCTCTGGAACAGTTTTACCTCTGGTGTAACTTATAAATAGGAATGTTTTGTTTCTCTCTCTCTCTCTCTCAATTAGGCTTTTTTTTAAAAAATATTCTTTTGAAACTGAAATATATTCAGAATAAATATTAACACATTTTAAAAATATATTGGTGTACTTTAAATATGTAAAATATATTGAGAAATATTTTACATTTTTTAAATTTCATTATTACTCAATTTCAGGATAGCAATAAAGAATTTAATTTTATGTATTCATTTTATTTTTCAACGATTTCATTTGTCTGTTACTTCTAGAGTTATGGGTACCCTCTTAGCAGAATCAATACATATCCTGATATTAAAATGCGATTAGATGGAAAAGTTGGCACAACCTACACTGAAAGTAATAAATTTCACTCTCTTAATGTGGTAACCTGATAAAAACTACAAATCAATAGAAAGTACTAGTGAATTTGAAATTACGAACTTGATACTTTAATTCATCGGCTTGTTTTCTAAATCACGGTGTAAATATATATCCACAGAATATGTGAGTAGCATTTTTTTATTCATATTAAAATATGGTACTTTATTTTATTCGTACACTATTTAAGAAAATATTCATAAACATGATCTAAATTTCTAAATATATACCATATATAGATGAGAGAAGCTATAATGTCTCAGATAAGGTACTATGACTGTTGTTTGATATAAGTCTCTACAGATAATAATAATATTATTAGGAGTGATTGGATGATCATATATATCCTACAGACTATCCCTGTAGTTAACACTTTCAAAACAATCCATTGGGATACTCAATTTACCATGCCCATAGTATTCTCTCAATTTATCTAGAGTAATGAGTGTAGTCCCAAATACTATTTAACAGTAACTCCAATGATATGTGGATGTATGCATATAATAGGTCGATATATATTTCAAATACTAACGGCTTATTCAGTCGAACCTGTTTTTGTGCGGTATTTTTTATGCGATTTCCTTTTTGTGCGTCTTTTTATGTGCGATATTTTTATACGGTGTATGAATTTCAATGGATTTGGCGCCACTCTAATGTTTTATATCTATTTACATTCATCTCCATAAATTAAGGATAATTCAGAATCACACAAAAATTAAACTCTAAAATAAAAATTTCGCCTGTGTGTGTGTGTGTGTGTTTGTGAGATTATCACACACATCTTGAAGAAGAATATGCAAAATAAAGAAACCAACAAATGGCGTGGATAGTACGTCACAATGACGAGAGTGTAAGTGAAGGGTATATAAGGAACGGTTGCAAAGAAGTAAAATTGATCACAAGCGCTTTAAAAGTCTTTCAGAGCAATAACCGCATAGTTATGGCACAAAGGAAGCATTTGGATGATTTTTTACGTGGTAGAAATATTGCACGACTGTAATGTGGACGTTCCCTGCTGGAAGTATCCAAAGAACTTGGAATACCACAGAGTGTCATCTCCAGGCTTTGGCAACGATTCCAAGATGATGGTATTGTGAGTAGATGTTACAGCCCAGATCGCCCCCGAGTTACAACGCCGAATGAGGACCGGTTTTTTTGCAGTTACTGCCAAAAGAAACAGACGGAGCACAACATCAGACCCGTCTCGTCAGATCTCTTCAGCTACCGATACGACAATTTAAATGCAGATCGTGCACAGACGCTTAGAGCACATTGGTATATATGCTCATAGGCCTGTCATATGTGTTCCACTTACCGCAACTCACTGTCGCTTGCGATTAACCTGGAGTAGAGAACATGCATTGTGGACACCACAACAATGGTCTTGTGTGATGTTTTCCGACAAGTCCAGGTTTAGTTTGCAGTCTGATTCTCTCGGGACTTTAATATGGAGAGTGCCATGTACCTGTTAACACCAAGAGAACACCATTAAACGACACCGTTACGCTGGTGCAAGATGGCTCGTTTAAGGAGTAATTATTCTTCGTTCCAGAACTGACCTGCATGATCAGAGTGTAACGATGATTGGCCACATCTATCGGGATGTCATTCTGGAACAATATGTACATGTGTGTGTGTCCATAGGTGCCATGGATGCTGGATTTCTGTGTATGGATGACAACTCCCGTCCTCACCGTGCAAACATTGTAGACTAATGCCTTAAAGCGGTGGATATCACCCGTATGGCATGGCCAGCATACTAACCGGACTTGAATTCAATGGAGCATGAGTAGGATATGCTTGGCTGACGAATTGCAGCCTGTCAACCTCCTCCCACCTGTCTACCGGAACTTCGGAGGACATTGCTTGATGAGTGATGTAATATTTCTCAAGATCAAATTCATAATTTGATACTCAGCATGCCTAGGCGTTGTAAGGACTGTATTGCATTTTTCCGGGAGACATACTCCATATTAGCCATCATACTAACCATGTTATACTGTTTTTTGTAAATAGGTTATTTTTTGAAATTTGCTTCTGGGAGCAAAAATCGCAATTTTTATTAATTATGTCAAACATATAGCATCTTTTTTTATCTTTACCTTTTGTTTAATAAATAGACTCTACAAATAAGTCTCTCTTGCTTTGCCTGAATTTCTTGAACCTTAAATTATGGACATGAGTGTACTAATGGGTAACGGATATGTTAGGACTCCCCATGAAATTCAGGTTTTGCCTTTGAAATTTTATAAATTGGGTAAATACGTATTTAGCGCAAGACAGGCCTTGGACCTCTAGAGTATTGCCCCCTTGATGCGAAGGTGTACTTTACGCCACTGAAATGTAGACACTTCAAAACGCCCTGTTCATTTGTTATAAACATTCTCCCGACAATGGCCATACAGTTGCTTTCCCACAACGCTCCAGCAGCCCGCGCTTGATTGAAAGCAAAACTTTCAATCACAGTGACATTATCAATACTTTGATAAATTATGAAGACCGAAAAAATGCCAGATTCTTTGAGAGCGGATAAAAAATGCAGGTATCTAGCTTTCCAACAAACTGGAAAAGAATTTTCTCAAAATAGATACCAGTTATGAAAGGAGTATTAAATTCCAAAAACAACTTCAATCATTTATGTCTGGTTATCGTGACATTTACAAGCAACTGACCACCCGACCTTCGTCACAAAAACTTTTCTCTAATTTTTTGTTGCCAAAAAATATACAATTTAAATTGTATCTCCAAGTGACGAAAGCGATTATGAATTTATTCATCACAGGGCTTTGGATTGCAATGAGTAGCAATGTATTATATATATGCATTTTCAAAACTTATGCATGTGTATACAATGACAAACTATATGTTTTAAAATATTTGTATGTGTAATATTTAATTTATTATTTTGTTTTGGAATTACTCTTACGTAAGTTTCATAAATAATTGGCATATTTTATAAATTAGACTTTTTTTTTATTCAGTCCCTATCCACCGCCTAAAAAAATTTCTGTAGAAGTTCCATGAATTAGTTTGTTATATGTAAGAATTTATGAAATTTTAGAATATATTTTGTGCGATTTTTTTATGTGGTCCCTCTCTACCGCACAAAAAAAGGTTCAACTGTACTAAGATGGAAAAAACAATAAAAGGGAAATAAATCTGTACACATTTTAAAGCAAAGGAATTCGCGAGAATTTTAACGAAAAGTGTGTGAGAATTAGTTATTTTAATATATTAACTAAAATTATAAGAATATTTTAAGTTATGAAACAAATGAAGGAATTCAAAAGAAAATATTAAATTAAAAAAAAAAAGATTAATGATGCGGACACTATTATATTGCTGTACTTCAGGCGTCAACTAGTCTTAGTTTTGTTTGCTTTTAAGTTAATGTTAAAAATAATTGTGTTCCTGTTTATTATTCAATTATATATGATTAATACAAAAAGCAAAATCGTATACATTTTATTGAATGTTGATCGCTAATAAATACATTTAGAGGTTTCAGTTATTTTTAGCGTGTATTTATTTTTTAACTCCATTTCTCTTATCTCTGTATGACCTCACTGAATATGGTCATAAAAATTGCAAAATATTGATAACTTAAACAGAAAAAGAATACGATACCTATTGAGGAGAAATATATAGGGGATATAACAACAGATGTATGAATAAATAATTTTAATCACTCATGAAAATTGCAATTCTTTTAAAATATAGCATCATTCATAAAAAATGTAAATTTAATAAGACATGTGCCATTTACAGACGTGTAATAGATACCAAAACGTAGAATTTACAAAAATGATACAGAGAGGTAGAAAAAATGCGCGCACACACACACACACACACACACACACACACACACACACACACATATATATATATATATATATATATATAATACTGCTTGGAAACAAATAGACTGAAAAATAAAAAAAGTTATATTTATCAAATATTGTGTTTTTTAATGTCTGTAACTATTTATATGTTATTAGTGCGTGAAGTTACGAAAGAAATTGGCAAATATTTAGTAATTATTAATTAATGATTACGGTGAGAAAAGCATTTTTAAGATACTACTGATAGTAAAATTAAATAAGTGACTTTAAATAAATTCAGATATTAATTCATAATGAATCTTAGTAGTACTGTATTGATTTATCAATGTATAATGAAGGATTTAGAATTTGAGGAAAATCTTTTCGCTGTAATTGTTTCATGTTGTCATTTTACTTTTTAAATTTGATTGATTTTAAAATAGCACAGGTATTACAAGAGAAGGAATTTGCGAAGATATCTTACTTATTTTTTATTCTTCTCTTTTTTCACAAAGAATTAAAATCAGATACGACTTTGTTCTTTTAAATGTTTTTTTTATTTGCTGTTCATTTATAATATATAATATTAAATCATCTTGAAATATTATTTAGTAACAAACAATCACTAATATCACTTAATGAATAATTATAATATAGAGTACTTAAAAAATTTTCAAAAAATAAGTTTTCTTTATAATTTTTATCCGTATTATTGAAAAATGTGAATTTTTCCATTTTAGGAATAAACAACATACAATCTAATTTACTTTTACCAACTTTTTAAATTAAATACCTTTTTTCTTAGGTTAAAAATATATGCTGCCTCTAAATAATTGTGTGTGTGGTTTCCTCACGTTTTTACTTTACTAACAGCTTATCAATAATAGAAAAAAATTAAGTATCTAAAGTACAAAGCATTAAAAACTTTTGTTGCTATTTATACAGACACACATATTTGAAACTCCTAGTGAAGTTGCACTTAATTTGTGTGAATATATATATATATATATATATATATATATATATATATATATATATATATTGCATTGAGAAGGGGAATATTTACTAGAGATGTTGTGTACACGTGGTAAGTTTTATTATTTGCAGTATTTAATACAAATATTTATACTCTATACTAGTACGTAGTCTATCAAAATTCTTTATATGTGTTCAATTAGAATTAGTGTATATCATTTGGTAATAGTTGCATATATTAACAATATTTCTTCCTTTCTCTATGGCCAAATAGTATAGACAAAGTACAAGTGTAGGCTGTCATGTTAAAACATACATGTTTTGACCAGCTGACTACAATAATGTTAAACTACATTCTTGGTTCCTCAGGCCAAGATTTTTTTGTTGTACTACTGTGGCTAATATTTCTTTCTGTGATGTGACTATTTATACTTAGGTTTATAACTATTTGTTTTTTAATATTTTGGCTTATATATAGAAACACATATACAATTGTACGTATGTGGCAAATATTTTGTAAGTTAAACGTGAAATTGAGTGTTTGCTTTCTAAAATAGAGAACAAAAAACATGAAACCTATTATGCTATGAAAATGTCATTTGAACAAAATCGATAGCATTATTTCTTTAAAGACCTCACTAACTTAGAACTGTGGAGTAGCGATAGCAGGTTTTATAGGAACTTGAATTCCTCATTTAGCAAAAAGTGTATACGTAATAGAACAACAAATAAAAATAATCTAAACCAAAATTTTAAAAAAGAAACCTCTTAGGACTGAACATTTCTCCCATTTATTCAAGCAGCAATCAGTTCGGAGAAAATGGCTAAAAAAATGCTACATAAATTCAAATATTAACAAAAAGAATATTACTAAAAACAACAAACAGAACATCATAAAAATATCTAAAATTTCAAAAACATAAAATTAAACATTGAACTAGGAAACAAAAGAATATAATTGTGTACTGATGTTCAATGGACAACTAACAAGATACAATCTTTATATATGGTGTCATTTGTATAACGTCCTTGGAATTAAAATAAAACATAGAAAAGAGAAGAAAACATGCGAAATTTTAATGAAGAATATGTGTGTTATAGTGTAAAAATTATGTTAATTAATTATTCCATTTATTTTTATAAATACATGTACTCAGAAAGTTATTTTTCCAAATGCTTAATGTTTAAATACACGTGCAACAGCCTAAACGGTAAATTTTAAACTTTATTGAACTATTATTTTTAAATTTTCTACTGAGTCTACTGAGTCTTGAAGTTCCTATAAGATAGAAAAAAGTGTACAAGAACAAGAAAATGTTGCTGATACCTATGATGGACCAAGTTACATAATTGTTGACAAAAATGCCTTGTGTGATATTTTCAAGTATACTTTTTGTGGTAGCTGCAACCAGTCAGCTTTAAAACTTGAATTTGGACATAAATATAGATTTTCTCATCAATTGAAACTGGTGTGCAAAACATGTTCTGAGCAAAAAATGGAATGCTTTACATCTCCAAGACTTGAAAAAAAAAACAAATACTTCTACACCTTTCGATGTGAATGTTCGTGCTGTTCAAGCATTTCTTGCAATCAGTGCGGGCCATGCATCGGTTGAAAAATTTTGCATGTTTCTCAATATGCCTTTGATGTCAAGTAAAACTTTTAATGAAATTAAATGTTACATCAACTCAGCATACTCTCTTGCTTCCCAAACTGTGTTGAACTATGTACATAACAGCGTTCAAAATGCATACAGAAAACTGGATCCAAATGGGTCAAATACTATTACTGATATTGCTGTTTCATTTGATGGGACATGGTTGACCCGAGGACACACATCCCAAATCGGTATTGGGTGTGTAGTTGACACTTTAACAGGATATGTTATTGACTATGAAATTATGAGCAAGTACTGTCCAACATGTATAAGTGCGAAAAATGAATTAGGCGAAACTACAGCTGAATACGATGTTTGGTATTCTGGCCACAAAAATTCCTGCCAGATTAACCACGTTGGGACATCAGGAGCAATGGAAATGAAGGCTGCAGCTAAAATTTGGTCTCGATCAGAATCATGTGGTTTCCGTTACAAAACATTGTTATCTGATGGTGATGCTAAAACTCATACATTTTTAAATAGCCTAAAAATATATGGACCAGACGTTGAGATTTTAAAAGAGAAGTGTATTAATCACGTAAGCAAAAGGTTAGGCACCAGCTTACGCAATCTTGTGAAAGATTGGAGAGCTAAAGGTATCACTTTAGGAGGAAAATCTTATGGCAGTCTAAAAGAAACAACGATAAAAAAACTAACGCAGTACTATCAGAAAGCTATTTTGGAAAGTAAAGGAGATATTCAGGGCATGAAAAAATCCATATATGCCACGCTTTATCACAGTATCTCGACAGATAAAAATCCAATGCACATGAAATGCCCTCCTGGCAAAATTTCGTGGTGTTTTTATCGAAGAGCCTTAGCTAAAGGTGAAAAACCTGCACCACATAAGTTTAATATTGGAACACCAATAAATCCAGATTATTTGACAAAAATTGTTCCAATATATCAAAGATTAGCTTCTGATAGTCTTTTGAAAGGATGTGCCAGATGTCTGACTCAGAGCAGCAACGAGAGTTTGCATAGCGTGATTTGGAGTAAGTGCTCTAAGGAAACTTCAGCGAAATCACGACGTGTAAATATAGCTGTTTCTGAGGCGGTATCAGAATATAACTTTGGTACTTTGAAAGCCTTAAAAGAAATACAAAAGGCAGCTAATTTGGATCTTGGTGAAGAAGCAGTAAAAATTGCTGCCACACGTGATTACAGACGTAAAAAAGAGAAAGAAATCGTCAGTAATCTTGCTTTTCGCATAGCACGTCGAGAAGTAAAACTAGCCAATATGCGAAAAGAAAAATATTCAAAGAAAAAGAAGAGATTACATATAGTCCTGGGTTTTTTAAACATAAATGTAAAAAAAAAAATATGAAGATGTTAACTAGAATTATTTTGAAATCATCGTGAAATGGGTTCGTATGTTATTTATCGCAATTTTTTAAAAATGTAAGGTACTGAAAATTTTAAATTTTAAACATATAAAATTATAATTGTCATATAATAACATTATAAAACTTTTATCATGTGCATGTAGTACATATAGTAATTTTTTAGTAATTTTATTGCACTTATATATATCTTTTTACAGTAAATAAAAACTTTAAATTGATTTATCTCGGAAGAAAAAAATCGTTTGTTTTCTTTCATTTAAAATGCTAAGGCTTTTTTTCTAAATGTTTTGAATATTTTTTACAGATTGCTATTAATATATATAACAAAAGTTGGTATGTATTTTTGAATCAAAGCAATACTTATTTTTTTAAAAATAGTTGAACTTAGAATTTATGCGTTTTTAGGGATTTTTTCATAATAATTCATAAAAAAAAACATTTTAGGAATTTGAATCATGTTATCCCCAAACCCATACCAACTTTTGTTGTACATGGTTTGACAAATATGTAAATCAAATTTCCTGTGTGTATGTCAATTATTGTACGAAGAGTAGCGTTTTAAAATTACCTCACAAAATTTTAATTTTTTTAAAAAAAATTAAATGGATTGCTTTTTGTGATATTTTGAGTAAATATTCTGTCTTACATATTGCATATACATAGGTTACAAGGAAAAAAACTGTAAAAACCATAAAATCAAAGATTTTTGTTTAAATCGTACCGCGTCCCCTCCTTAAATCCTATTTCAGTAACCCAAAGCAATTACAGTTATAGAAAAGATAAGAGTTTCCAACATCAACTTAATAACTCATTTGGGATCTACGTAAATATTAGATATATTTAAACTTGACAGGCGTATTGCTGTAGTTGAGCAGAGATCAATTGAAAGATATAATCATTAAAAGGGCTCAGAATCTTGATAATTTTTCGATATTATTACAACTAACCATTATTAACTAACTTTACTCAGTGGCATAACAGCCTATGAGGGCCAACTCAGAATGCGCGACAAGGTGCCCTGAGATTCATTAACACATGTTCCGATTAGGTGGTCAGTCTGACGCGTATCCCCCAGTGTTAAGTTCTCAAGCAAGCTTGGTACAAATCTGTCAACCCACTGAATGGATGAAAGGCTGAATAAACATTTCCCAGCCCGGGGATTGAACCTTGGATCTGTGGTGTGGAAGCGCAATGCACTAACCACTCAGCCACTGGGTTTCAATACCATTATTTGCAGATATTTTTTCCTCTTGAAAAATTTGAAACCAGAGTATTATGCTAAATAATAAACACTTGTAATTCAATACAACCATTATCATCCTGTAGCATATTTCAAAGACAAAGATTTAAAGAATAAATAGTGTCTTCATTTTTTTTCTCTTGAACTGCTATGCCTTTCCATAAGGTATTTATCTTGTGTTGCCTTACATATTTCGTATGATTCAACTGCTTCAGATAAGTGTAACTTTTCATGAGCACGAGTTCAAGAAAATCTATATTTAGCTTTATGCAACACTCTAATAAATATTTCCCCTTGTTATTTCATTCAGAAATAGATGACTGTAATAAGATATACAAACAAGCCTGTCACTACGCAGAAAAATCTCAATCATCATTCGGAATAAAAATTGCGTTACACGTGTAAGCACGAGACAGGAATTAGTTAGTGGAATGGATTTTGTAACCTTTCTTTTAGAAATACGTGATGTAGTGCATTCTGTGATATTGTTCAAGACATAAGAGCTCTTATTTAATAATATGTAAGATGTCCTCATAGGAATATTTGTATTCCGGAGCCTTAGACAACTCTTTCGCTCATAAGTATCGCAATCTCAGGGGGCCTTTTATACTCTGATATAAGAAAAAGGGATGTCAATTATCGATAAGTTATTCTTCAGCTGGTACCAAAGTCTGAATTGATAAAATGATTCAATAGATAGTAGTGCTGTGGTATAGCATTGTATTGTAGTATGCCTGGGAAACAGTTATAATACAATATATTTTAATAGGAATATAAATATAGAGATAGATAGAGAGAGAGAGAGAGATTGATAGATATATTTATAAAAGGTTTCGACTTGATCATACCAGTAAAAGATTTGTATTACAATTTGAAAATGTACAATATTTGGATTCTAATAGCGTTATTTCAATAAATTTATCAATTATAATGTCTTTAAACATCGGAATGTATTAAATAAAATTTGTATTTGACAAATAAACCGTGATAAAGGTAAATTAGAGCTGTCAGTTAAAATTAAGTTGATTAAGTTAGGGACAGCGAAAGAAAAGTAGTAATTATTTTTATGTTTATTTTTTTTTATTTAAAACGTTTATAAATTCTCATATACCACAGAGTATCACATGAGGCTTACAGAAGTAAGTATAAAACACATTACATAAGGAAAAAGAAAATATAAAAGATAATATATTTACATTTAAATAATTGTTAGCGTATCAAAAAGAATGCCTTAAGAAAAGAATGTCTGTTCAAGAAATCATGCTGAGTATCTGCATTTACTGTGATAAGTTTAATTTCATTATAAATACTTACAGGCGAAAATTTACTCGTCCGTATTAGCTATACTAAATATTGATAGTATATGCAAGGTTAAGAAATAAAAATAGTTTCTTAATGATAGTTCTTCATTCCACCGACCCTAAAACCAACGCGAGAGAAGGTTTACTACGAATTTATTTAAGTTTTATTGTATCATTTATTGAATTTCAACTAGTACGAGATATTATTTATTTATACATAACATATTCCTTAAATATTCTGAATGTATTACTAATAAACTTGTAGTTTTAATAATTAAGAAAATGTAATGAAAGAAACTTGTATTCACAAAAAACTACTAGAATGTAAAACATTACACACACGTTTTCACATAAACTATATTAAAATCAATTTAATGTAATTATCTATATAAAGTGAAAAATATTTTTAGAAAATATGATTCAAAACATACGCAAATGCTTGTTACAAAGTATAAGGCAGAAATAATCAATTTGTAAGTATTTGTAGTTAGCATGCATATCGAATCATGAATGGAATTTTTTTATGTGTGAGATTAAGTTCCTGAATAGATATGTAACTATTTTTACACTCATGTCCATAAATTAAGGATAATGAAGTTCAGGCAAAGGAAGAGACAGAAGCAAAACAAATTTCACTTATTTGTAAAGTCTATTTATTAAACAAAAGGTAAAGAACAAAAAATATGCTATATGTTTGACATAATTAATAGAAATTGCGATTTTTACTCCCAGAAGCAAATTTCAAAAAGAACCTATTTACAAAAAACAATGTCACATGGTTAATATGATGGTTAATATGGAGTATGTCTCCCGGATGATGCAATACAGACCTTACAACGGCTAGGCATGCTGAGTATTAAATTATCAAACTGACCTTGGGGAATATTACACCACTCATCAAGCCATGCCCTCCGAAGTTCCGGTAGACAGGTGACAGAGGATTGACGGGCTGCAATTCGTCGTCCAAGTATATCCCACACATGCTCTATTGGAATCAAGTCCGGTGAGTATGCTGGCGATTCCATACGGGTGATATCTTCCGATTGAAGGCATTCGTCTACAATGTTTGCATGGTGAGGACGGGAGTTGTAATCCATAAACAGAAATTCAGCATCCATGGCACCACGAAACAAACGTACATGTTGTTCTAGAATGACATCCCGATAGATGTGGCCTTTCATCGTTACACTCTGAACATGCAAGTCAGTTCTAGAACCAACAATAATTCCTCCCCAAACGAGCCATCTTTCACCACCGTAACGTTGTCGTTCAACGGTGTTCTCTTGGTGGTAACGGGTACCTAGCGCTCTCCATATTAAAGTCTGGCGAGAATCAGACTGCAAACTAAACCTGGACTCGTCGGAAAACATCACACAAGACCTCTGTTGTGGTTTCCACATTGCATGCTCTCTGCTTCAGGTTAATCGCAGGCGACAGTGAGTTGCTGTAAGTGGAACACCTCTGACATACCTATGAGCATCTAGACCAATGTGCTCTAAGCGTCTGTACTCGGTCTACCTTGAAACTGTCATATCGGTAGCTCGGTAGCTGAAGAGAGCTGACGAGACAGGTCTAATGCTTTGCTCCGTCAGTTTCTTTTGGCAGTAACTGCCAAACACTGGTCCTCATTCGGCGTAGTAAATAAGGGGCGACATGTGGTGTAGCCTCTATTCCCAATAACATCATCTTGGAATCGTTGTCAATGCCTGGAGATGACATTCTGTGCTATTCGAAGTTCCTCGTATACTTCCATCTGGGTACGTATACATTCCAGTGGTCCAATAATTCTACCACGTAAAGAATCCTACAAATGCTTCCTTTGTGCCATATCTATGCGGTTATTGCACTGAAAGATTTTTAAAACCCTTGTGAACAATTTTACTTCTTTGTCACCATTCCTCATATACCCCTCTCTTACACTCTCGTCATTGTGGCGTACTATCCACGCCATCTGGTGGTTTCCTGTAATTTGCATATTCTTCATCAAGATGTGTGTGATAATTCTACAGTTGAAATTTTTATTTTAGAGTTCAATTTCTGTGTGATTCTGAATTATTCTTAATTTATGGATATGAGTGTATATCGTGAACATGACAGAAACAACAAGTCATTTAATATTAATTTTAATTTCATTAAACATGGGAAAAGTTTATGCTGCTAGCTGTGAAATATTAGCGTACTTATTGTATTCGTGCAATGAAATAATTCTTAGCAATGTTTGAAAGAAATGCATTACAAATTGCTATGTGAAGCAAAGTTGTTGCGTATGCAATTTAATTGTTGTATTTGGAACTAACAAGAGAGTAATATTATGATATACCTCACAACCTTACATCTACTGTCAAGAATCAAGGATTTTAAAAATGTGTAGTTGTCTGATTTTATTTTAAGCAGCTTACATTAACAAACTCTATAACATTGTTTTCCTCCTTTTTTATGCCGCGTGTTATTTAACTTTTAAGACTTATTTGACTTTATGTACTTGGACAAAATGTCAGGCCACCGCAAACGGAGAAGCTCTAGCAAACATACGACTTTAGGCAGGTATGATGATTGAACCAGGTACGGCAGATAGATCCATAAGCCAAATTTCAGCAGACGCAATCTGGACGAGTTCACTGTGCTCCGAATGAGGAAACATTGTTGTAACAAGAAACTCTGGCGTGTATAAGAACGGTCAAAGTTCGCGTGGATCGACTCATTCACTGACAAATAGTATCTGCTCGTTTACCGCCATTGTGCATGTATGTATCCTTAAGGTTTGATCAGAGCTATTACCTATCAATTGATTGCTAGTGGCATCATTTGAAGTAATGCCGAGCAGCGCAGGCTACGGATGACAAAATTTCCCTTTCTCAGACGAGCTATTTCTCAGACGTATATTTATTCAATGATAACCATGGAGCATGTTTGTGGCTTCAACATAGTGACTGGTCCAATCCAGCCGTATCTGCTGAACTGCCTACCCAGCGACAATGTGACTTCAGAGTTCAGGATGTCAACGCGTGTCGTCAACAGTTCACCTCTGGTTCTTATTTATTACACTATTTCGATCCAACCATGCGTTTAAAGTATGTTGCAATCGCCACACTCCCCTTTCTTTGGAGGGAGAAAGAGGGAGTTACTCCCTTTACTAGTAGGATAATGCCCAATCACATTTTGATGCACCACAAAGTGCACTCTGTAAGATTGTCAGGTATTTCCTTAGCCTCATAACTTTAGCCACCATTTAGCTACTCTCTTCATTTGATATCTCAACACTAGAATACGTTAGGGATAGTGTTAGACACCATTTGCATTGGCTGATATCATCACGTTCATAAAAACATACGCGGCAAAAAAAATATCGGAAATATCACCAGGATGCCATTCATACTCTCTGGGACTATGTCATTTGATGTGTTGCTTTTTTCTCACCACCAGCGGTAGTCGGGGTACCCAAGATCAATTCACTAATTCGTGAATAATCAGGCAAGAGTTCCTGATAACCCACCGAGTAGAGGTTCTGATTTATGTTAAAGCTTCCACGGCTGAAAGCTGTCATGTTTGGTTCTGTCTGAGGTTCGATTTCAGGTGTTTTTCTTATCACTTGACGGTGACTCAAAAGTAAGAAGTTTGTCACAATACCAATCATTTGCGTTTCTTCAGAATATAATTTTCCCTACATTGGCTGTTATAGCCTACTACATATTGATGCAAAGCTTCAGTTGTGATATGATTATCGTTCTAAACTGAGCATAACATGTTGTTTGAAGATTTATCTTTCCTTTTGTCAGGCATTTTTCACTTTCAGGCTATTCTTTCTTGGCAGTGCAGATTCAATGTCTTTTAGTGTATTCTAATTTAAATTTCCTCATCTAAAATATTGCACATTGTAATTTAATGTTAATATTACTCTTTCTGTACTTCCATATTACAAAAATTTATTTATTAGTTGCAAAGAGCGGATTAGTTGATGAAAATTTACAAATGTTAATTAGGAAAACTACTCCAATTTCTTGTAATGATGATGTAATTTAATATAATTGCAATTTCTACGAAGTAACATCATGCTTTTATTTACACATATGCAATACATTTATTAAAATTTTTAACTCTACTTAAGTAACTATACTTATTAAATGAGTAACATATACTTAGAATATTGCATATAAATCATAAAAATTTGTTAAAACATTTAAAATGTGTAAAGTTATTTTACAGTAAATTTATCCTCTGTCGCACAAAACAGTGATTTCTTAAACGTTAAAATCTAATTGCATACATTTCACATCAATCAACTCAATAATTTATATTAAAAAACGCATAACAACTTCATTAAAATTGTACCAGTAATACATAGATTCATACAATAAAAGAAAAAAAAACAACATTATTAATTAAAAGTAATTAAGTTGCTTTAAATGTTTTTCAAAAGTAGCGCAATACGACGTATCCTTTATTTTTCTGTGTTTAAAGGAATTTAAAGAAACTGTAAATGTATAAATCTCTTTTTTAACTAGTAATGCAACGCTAAGTTAGTTTATTTAATTTTTATGACTTTAACCCAAAATTCTAATTTCTTTAAACCCAGTTTCTTAATTTACATCGCATCATAATTAAGTTAAAATTAAACATTACTATTCTATAGACAAATTACTGTACACTAAATTAATAGTCCGATCGTATAGTGGTAAACAATTATATTTATTGATTAACATACTGGAAACAACGTTAAAATTTACAAGGGTGAAACTTATCTGAGAGGAAAGGATTGGACGAAGGGGTGACCCCGGGCAGCGAGTTCGGAAGAGGTAAGAAGGAAGAAGTAAGAGGGAAAAAAACCCCGAGAAATGGCGTGTACGTGCGTTTTAAAGTTGACCGCACCACTTCGAAAAGAATCCGCTACGGATTCATTACCGTCAAATCTACCCCCCTGATTGGACTCAACAGTCCGCGCAAGAACACAACCTTGCCGGCCATAAGGTCCGTTGAACCTAGACGCACCCACATTCCTGTGTTATCCCTATTTCCTGTAAACAGGGCAAATATAAAAACTGCAATTGTATCTCGGGGACCGGCGACCTCCCATCACTAGCAAGTATATTAAAACAGATAAATAATGCTTTATTTTTGTAAATTTTTAACATAATGGATTTTTTTTAACAAAAACCTTGGTATTTTTTAGACTATCTTCTTTTTAATAGCAATTTGATGTTTTTAATGAGTATAACATAAGTATAATTGAATACTATTTACAGTTATAAGTTTGTTTGGAAAGAGTAGCAGGTAATAAATCTTAAGTTTTCTTCCAAAGTCCTTTACTCGTAGCAAAACTACTCGCTCCCATTCAAATTGGTACATCAACAGCAAATAATTTTTAAGAGGACATTAAAAAGGTTAACTTGTCGCGTGTGTGTTGTATTATTATACCAAGCTGTAAAAAGGTTATTGTTGAATGAATAATTTGTTTCCTGATAAGAATCATAAGATTGTTTTTTATTTACTTTAAATAACGAACTGGATTTTTTGTACGGGAACGTTGAAATAAATTAGAATTGTAAGATATTATGCGAATTAGCTCTTGTAAAACATGTTTAAAAGAGTTTTGAATAGACATTAAAGTTAGATTTAAAATGCTCGTGTCTGTAATAAATTTTTAAGTACTGCTTTCTTAATATGTATTTAAAAATGAAATAGATATGAAATAAGTATAAAGATAAATTAAATATATATAAGAACTAGAAACTTTAACTTATTAAAACATTTAATGTGTGCATTTCTTCGCAAAAATTAAATTGGAATAATTGCTATAATTTTATCTCCGTTTTTTCTAAGTTGAAGAATTTTTAACAATTCAAAATTATTCTTTATTAACAAAAACAAAATATCTGCTATTTTCAATCATTAGGCTCTAAAATGACTTTTATTCGGTCAACACAGACTATGTATGAATAAATATTATAAGGCGAAATGTATATCGAGGTTAATAGGAAAATAAATTTTTCCTGGAATTTTGTGTGTGCTCGGATTATTTTTTTCATTAATTATATTTTACTCTTCCTTTCCATTATATTTAATTCATGTGTCAGTACAATTCTGAAATTGTTTGAAAGTGTTTTTAGTAAAAATCTTTATAAACAGATTTTATGACACACACACACAAATAATGAGTTTTTTCTACTTTAATTACACAAGAAATTCGATTCTAGTTATTCCAAACTTTGTGTACTTTTTGATTACCTTATAATGTGCAGTGAAAAGAGCAATTTAATTTATCTTTTTTTTTTTAAATTTATCTTTTACATTTTCAAATAAATTGCGAATATCTTTTTTCAAGCAAATTCTTCTAAATTATCCAAAAAAAAACAAACAAATTTCAATTCACTCTGTGTCACCCTGATATTTTAATGTTATATATATATATATATATATATATATATATATATATATGTTATATATATATATATATATATATATATATATATATATATATATATATATATATATATATATATATATATATATATATTTTTATATATATATATGTTTAATTTTATATTTTTGTTTATGTATTTGTGTATATGTATAAATTTATATATATATGTGTATGTATATGTATATGATTATATATTGAAAAAGTTCTTTTATATTGGATTATATATATATATATATATATATATATATATATACATATATATATATATATATATATATATATATTCATTATTTTATATTAAATTGAAAATGAAGTTTTCCCCCGTAATATCTGAGGATAAATTTTTGATTATAATGTATACTTATTCCTGAGTTACATAAAACGAAACTTAATTGGTGAGGATCTGAACAAGGTAAGCAAAAAAGTAGTAACATTTTAAGAATATTTTTATTTAAAGTAAAAACTGTTTGTGTGTATCCTAATTTAAATGTATGAAAAATAAAATAAATTTACATCCTTGTGTAATGTGTAGGCCTTGTAATGCCCTTGTATATGAAATATTAATCAGTAAATAAAAATAAATCGAAATAAAAGCATGTACATTAATCAGATTCATTTTTTATGTTTTAATAATAGCAAAATCAATTTATTATTTTAGAAAACAAACTTTAATTATCACAAAAAATTCAGGTACTTACCTTTTTGAAAGCCTGGTTAGATGGTGTGGTTTTTTGTCGCTGGCCTTCTGCACCCAAGGTTGTAAAACCGACCCCCGCTCAGGTCGGTGGATTTTCATGATGCAGAAAATTGACAGCATCTCTATGGATGTTAAACATCTGCAGAGTGTATGTTTGGTTTGGGTGCTCTTGACAAAATTAAATCCTAGTACAGGTTCGCATCGTCAGAGCTCAGGTGCCTCCTTCTGTGGAGGAAACTGGGTGTCAAAAACTGGGTGTATCCACCTATGTGGTGCTGCTCTTAAAAAACAGCTCTCGGGAATGAAATAGATCTGTAAAGGTAAAACACCAAACTGCAGCCCACTAAAAATACAAAAAAAAACTTTTTGAGAGAAAATAGTTTTCTGTTACTTATTTTTAATTTAAAAAAAGGCAAATTTCAACTAATTATCGGGTTTTTTTCTTACTTAAATACATAATTAGAGAAGTAGTAATTCAGAATATAAAATTTGATTTTATTCAGGAATTCCTCTTTTTTGAATCTATCAGCGTGACTTATTTTTTCAATCCCTACTGTTAGCTCATATACTCTATGTATATTTATTTTCTTCAAATTTTCAGTCGTTATTAAAATACATTTTAAAGCGCTCAATTGCGCTGAAATTTTATAAAAACGATTATTTTGGATGACAATACAGTAATTTAATTATAATTATTAAAAAGTAATTGCTTTTAACTAATTACTACGAAAATTACGAATGTATCGACTTTCGCATCATTTTTGGCGACTTGTGTCAAAACTTGAAAAGGTTTTTTTCTCTCATTTTAAGGCGCTCATTTGAGGTGAAGTTTTCTATACAATATTGTTTTGAGTGACAAAACGATAATTTAATTATAATTAATTAAATTTAATTGACTGGAGCTATTTATTTAAATAATTTAGATACAGCTATGTTGGCTTCATTTTTTGTGACTTGAGTCAAAACTTCAAAATATTTTCTTTCTCACGTTTTAGAGCAATGAGTTGAACTGAAATTTTATAAACACGATTGTTTTGGATGTCGATACAATTCTTTAATAATAATTAATAAAGATTAATTACAACGTAATGTTGTGATTATGTCATATGTATAAACATATTTATATATTAGTTTTAACTATTTAATAAAAAGTAATTAAAATAAAATATTTCTTTGCCGATCTAAGTTGGAATTCACTTAAAAGTTTTTGTTTTTGTTATATTCCTTGCTATAATAGCTGATGAAAAGAAAAAAAGATGTTGTTACAAAAGAAAAATTATATTCATATTAAAATTTCATCTCTGGAAATTTCTCATCATTAAAATGAATTCGAAAAATGATTTATTTAAAACAGACGTAAAAGAACTGAACATTTTCATGCAAAAATTGCAACGTTCTTCATTACTTTTCGACTGCTACCTTCATCATTTCATGTAAGTGTCAACATTTCTAGAATTTGTCAAAATCTTAAAATATCCACCCATGCTGTAATAGCCACACCTATCTCAAGACAATTACTCCTTAAACCAATGATTTAAAAAGTTTTATGAGAAACTATCTTGATCTTTCAGCTCTTTATGTCAATGTTATCACAATGAGTAATAAGTATTAAAATAATTATTAATATTAATCAGTATTTAATATTTGGCACGAATTATATCATTCTCAATTCCTTACACAACTTATTAATAAACTAGGAAATGTTTTAAAAGATAAATTTGGTGCAAACCTTTTCTTACCAGCTGTAATACAGCTTCGTAGTTCAAGTTTTTCGAATGCTTATCTGCAAAACAAAAAATGCAAAAAAAAATTAAAGTTAAATATATTAAAATCCTCTAAAAGTTATATTCCAGGTGAGATATCAGGTTGACAAATTATTCCTATTAAAGTAACATTTAAAAATTAAGCATTATTTTTAAAGCATCAAAAATGTATTCTTCAGATGTTTGTGTGATACCACTTTTTCTAAAATAAACCATCCTACACATGTACTTTTTATAATTAGAACATTTTGAGATGGAAAGTAGTAACAGTTAAAATTATTAATTTACTTCCTTAACATATACTTTCTTAATAGATTCGCTTTTTTTGAAAGATAAACAATTACTAATGACAAAAAAAGTAAACATTGAACCCAGAAAAATTAAGTTAAAATTTCTTTAGCACTATTCGTTCCAAATTAGTACGCTTATAATCGGATGCGGAATAATGTTTTTTTGCATTTAGCGGGATTTGAATTACACAAAACATAATATATTGTATTATAATTATTATAGAACATCTAGAAATCTCTGCATATATATTATTAAAAATCAACAACGTTATAAAATTTAAAATAACAAAGCGTTTTCAAACAAAAATATTATAGCAAATCTAATATTTAATAAAATTTAAAAGAAAAAATACCTGTTTTTTTTTTCTAATTTGTCATTTCCTCAAAATTTATAGCACACATTCTTCTTTCTAGATTTTGCATTCGTATTTATTTATGCATTAGCATAAATAAATGCATGCACATTAAAGTCAATTTTACTCAACAAATTTCTGTATAAACATATGTTTTACCTAATTCTTAATCATATACGGAAATTAACTATTCCAAGGTATATTATAATTATGCGTATCTTTTGTTCAATTTGAAACATTATTTTAATAGTTACTGTTTTAATCAACTTTAATAGAACTATTGTACAAATGTTTTATTAAGTGAAGAGAATGCAATAAAATAATTGTTTTCTTGGTTTTTAATTGATATTTCACACACACTTAATTTCCCCTATTCAAAAATGTTACAAAAGGATGAAAATAGTTCGTTTTTCTTATGCATTATTTCCGTTTACCATAAAGTTATGCGTATATTTTATGGTACTGGTTGTTCAGTCAAAAAAAAATTAAGTTTATTTGTATATATTCCGTACAAATACAGAAAAGGTATCTGGGATAAAAAGGGTCACCCCATTTGAATATTTTTTTTTTTATTTATACAAAAAATCCCATGTAAAACGTATTTCAAATGTGTTACGAAATTACTTGAAATCTAAAAATCGATAATAAATATAAAAGCGCATTCCTCATAATAGTCTACCATGTTAGATGATGCGAAACATTTCATGGGATATTGAACTCCGAAATTGTAATTCATACAAAGTATTATATCTGTATCCGAAATCGAATAGAATGCTTAAGATAATTTTGTAAATATCTTTAATTTAAATACTTCTATCCACTAACTTCTCCTGTAGAATCAATAACACGAGGTTCTAGTGTGTGATTTAAAAGTGGAATTTGGAAATAGCCCCCATTCTAGTGAGAAACTATCATAGCCCATGACAGCTCACATTCCACGGCATGATTTGTTAATCCATCACGCCGTTTCTGATGAATGGTCTGGTGGGTAAACCAGAAATTTGATCTGTTTGTGAAGGTGTGGGTAATTTGTTTCCCACTCTTCTAATTCATCGAAGAGTGTTAGTTTGTTTCTGAATCACAGACGCATTTATTTCGATGCAGATGAAGTACAGTTTTTTCTCGTTACTGCGCAGTTATTATTCACTTTTAGACACCATCATTTATTGCAATCAAGCTACGTTTATCAATATTAAAACTGAATTTCTGCCAAAGTTATTTATTAAGGTTTTACACTTTTTGATATTTGAGTGGTGAGGATTGGAAATCAGTTAGTTAATCATGATTTGAACTATCATTCATTTTATTACGACAATACAAAACATTTACTTCCAGATGTGTTTCGTGCATATTTAGTATTTATTTGAGGTGTAAGAATTGTATTTTCAACAACCGAGATTCAAATTAATAATCAAGCAAGTGATTAAAGAATCATAATTATTTTTACACACACACACACGCACACACACACACACACACACACACATATATATATATATATATATATATATATATATATATATATATATATATATATATATATATATATATATATATATATATATAACATCGCACTTACGCTATTTTAAAATAAAAATATTCAACACACGAGATAGCAACAAGACGCATATTGTTAGTTTGCTAAAAAAAAGTTTCAACGCAATTCTTTTAAAGAATGGCATTTTAAAATTTAAAAAAATATATATATTATTAATTTTTAAGAATAAATAAATAATAGACAATTGAATTGATGAGTTATATGAAATTAATTTTGAAATGCACGATTTTAGATCTTTTCACTTGCATTATTTCTATTATTCTTGTTGCTGATGTCACCTGTCTGACGAAGTCAAATGGAGGTACACAAAATCCATTGTTGCAAAGAGCGACATGTACGCCTGTCGTTACCCGTAACTTTGAGCACCATACAGATGACAGTACAATCGGATTGGTTCCACAACATTTTCGAGAGTGAAAAAAAAACACCTCCCTAACTCTCTTCCATTTCAACCAACCTCAACACAGGGCTTGCGGCTCGACACCTCTTTGGAGCGCGTAGAGGAGGCACTGTACGCTGACAAACACCTATGCCTTCCCCGGGACTCAAACCCAGGTCTTACGACACAGCAATCAGCGTCACTTACCACTATACCAGATGGGGGCTATCTATATTATTAAAATGAGTGAGCAAGAGTGAGATTAATGTTGCGCTATAAAGCAACAGACTTCGTAATATGAATCTCGGTCTAGTGACGAGGAAAACATCTAAGTAAGCATCTCCCTCTCCTAACTCCCCCACCACACAAATGGAAGGACGTCGAATCTCATCAAATTCAACAAGCATCGGTCTGAATATCTACACGGCAGATATTCAGCGGCATTAGGACGCGAACCCGCGTAACACCGGCCATGAGTTCGTGACCAGAATAATAAAATAGAGGAAAATGATCTTTGATTTCTTATTTAGTTTGGACTCTTCAAAAACGATTGCAAATTCTTAAGGATCAATGTTTGCATTAATAGCAAAATATTGTATTAATAGATTAAAATCAATATAAATTTCCCTTTTATAAGCATTGATAATCAATACATAAATAAACACCGCATACGAAATTTCGAACAATTTTTTGTGTATTTTTCTATTACTATTGGATACACGAGATTATAAAAAAACTTATAGATGTTTAAACCATTAATTTTGTAAAAACTTGAATAATTTAATTTTTATAGCAATTTTTCTAAACATGGAGCATTGTATATACACTGCTCAAAACAATTAGGGGAGCAAGCAAAAAAGCGAAGAAAACCGTGTGAGACAGCCACGTATTGGCATACAATGCATAGTACACGCGTATCAATGCGCAATACAGAAAAAAGGCGTAAAAAAATTTGGAATTAAGCTTTAATTCTTTGAAAATATGGAAAAAACATGAAACGATGATTTAGGGCAACAATTTGGTTACATGTAAACGATAAAAAGGTACTGTTTAGACATGATGCATGAGTTTTAATAGGGCGTGTGGTCTCCTCGAACAGCTAAGACTTGCACACCTGTTTGCCATGGATTGAGGTTATCGATCAGAAACTGTTTCCTCAAAAGTAGCATGCGGCCTTGGTTAATAAAGCATGTCCCAAACATGCTCGAATTCAAAAGAAACGCTGTCCATTCCATACGCTGTATGAAATCACCAGAAATCTATGCGGTCAGACATTATCAAGGAATCAATGGCTCCAGCGTAAGGGATTGAGGTCGAAAAATCGGCCCGTCAAAGTGCCATTCCGAATGATATGCAGGTCCATACGTCCGCCTATGCTGATTCCACCCCCATACCATAACCAGCTCTTCTGTATTGTGACCTTTCACGAACGAATGCGGGGTTATTTCGAAAATAGACTGAATAACTCGTCTGTAAACAGCATGCTCAATCATGTTGCTCCCAATCTCGAAAGCCCATCTTAACGGTGGCGTGTTGTAAATGCAGTTGGCCTTAGCCCTCCCTCATGAAGCCGATTGTACTGTTTGGCTGGAACTGTTTATAAAGATAACTGTATATACCGGTCATCAGTTGATAGAACCTGCCCCTTTCTAACATTTCCTGTTTCTTGGAATCGATTCCACAGCCTTTGGCGATTTCCGCGACACAATTCATATAAACGCCATGCCATGGATTTCAGTAAATCACGTTGTTGAGACATTTATTTGTCTAATTGCACAATCGAATTTCACAGTTACGGCAATAAAACAGACGTTTTTGCAACATCCCGATTTCTGCCCTTATCTCCTTTTTCTGGTTTTTGACGTCATGAACTTTGATTTGCATATAAAGTTTTCTTCTTCCATTTCCTGGTAGCTTTACATTATGGATGATTCATTTATGTTACTTATTGGTATACATCTTTGCTTACTTTTGTTAAAATAAATATATATTATAAATATATATATACTTTTCCCAGAAAAATTTAAAAGATTAATAAATAAAAACAAAAGAAAATCCATGAAATGGAAATGTATCTCAATATCCTAATTTAAAGAAATTTGAATTTATAGCAAAAACTTTTTTTTTAAAATGTGATATTTATAATAAGCAATGTAACTAAATTTTAAATAAACGTTTTACTTCGGTGCTTAAGTGTTTGTTTAAAGATCTAATGCGAAGTTTCTAATAAGATTGTTCAATTCATTTAAGATTTATTTGTAAACTAATATTATTAGGTTTTATGTAAAATAGAGTACATATTACGCATACAATAATTTTAAAAAATATATGATAATTAGTTACCAAGTATATTTCAATATCTTAGGAACAAATTATAAATCTGATATACATAGGTGGAATAGAATATTATTATAGATCAGGAAAGATAATAAATTCAGCTAGATATATATATACAAATTACAATATTACATTAACTATAAGAAACTATCGAAAATTGTTAATAAGATATTTTAGAAAACTGACATCATTTTCAGAGTATATTAGACTTAAAATGTGCCTAATGAATTATAATACATTGGAAATGTGGATAAAAATATCGTTTTAAAGTTCTCAGAATGTTAAATATCGATATTTTTTTTTGGACTCTAGAAAGACTCCTTGTTGTATAACACAAACTTACAAACATCAATATATATTGCACAAAGGGCAAAATAGTAACAACAAATACAGAATTAAAAATACAAGAATGCTCACATACAGACGGAGAAAACCAATAATAAAATTATACAATGAGGAAGATAAGAAAAAATAAAAAAAATGTTCAAAAAACAAAAACATAAAGCATATATATATATATATATACATCAACTCATACCTTACACATTTAGCTTCTATTATACACAAATGAAATATAATTAAAAATAAATTTGAAAAATTCCAGTATATAAGAAACATTTCCGCAGGGAGTGTTTTCTATAATTATTACAATAATTTATTTATATCATGAATTTTTCAATGAAAATATAATTTATTTTTTAAGAATTGATGAAACAGATGCAAAAAGCAAAAAAAGAGTGTTTATTTAATTTAGAGGAATGAAGTGGAAGCTTAAGTATATTTTTAAAAAAGAGAGCAAACAGACCATTCAAGATCGAAAATCCTACAATCGAAAGTGAAATAATAAATTTCTAATTAAAAAAAAGAATTATAAAAAAGGCAGGAAAGAGGAGTTTTACTCCTAGAACTATGGAAAAAAGAGTCTGCCTTTATAGCACACTCTTCCATGAGAATAAAAGAAAAGCGTTTAAAGTCTAGATATCCTATTTAAAACAAAACTAATTTTTCTCGTAGTATTCGGGAGTAGCATGCAGAAAGTCTTCACCTTTCTCTTCGGCAGACATTTGCTTATTTAAATTCTGCCAAGATCAAGCATTTTAACACTTCCTAATGCGGCGCTTGCGAATTTGGAGATGCTAAAATCCATTATGCTCTGGGACTATTAATCACAGTCCATAATGTGCATCTGCTGAGAGAAACAAACGCAATGGCGCGTGGCGCCGACTGAAGTCTAGAACTCCTCTTGATTAATATCGCAGGAGCTTAACCAAGGCGGTTTCGTTTGTTAAAAGCAAGGGAGGAGGGGGAAATAATCATTTGAATTCACTTGGCAATTCTTTTGGCAAGTTGAAATTACTAGGCCTCAATTTTTCTGCAAAAACCGTCTCTATAAAATTATAGCAAAGGGAGATGATTAAGGATTTTCTGGTGTCTTGTCAAATGCACGTGGCCAGTCATAGAAAAAAATGCAATATTCAGGATAGAGCGTGAAAAGGATTTTCATATGCTAGCTAAACTTTAATTCTAGAGTATTAGAACTAGAATTTAGACACAAAGGCTTAATAACTTCCATTTTAGCTAAGTAGTTCGAGATAACTTTCTGTTCTAGATCTATTTTGTGAACTGTTTTTTTTTTCTTTAAATTTTTCTTGCTTTAAAAATATTTTAAGCTATATTTTTTATGTTTTACATTTTCAATTATATATTGCCTATTTTTCTGCATGCATCGTTGAAAAATATAGCTTTTTCGTATATTTTAAGACTAGTTCGATTGCATGATTATATTGCCGTCATTTATTTAACTCTTTCTTCAAACAATAAACCTATTTTAGGGAAAGTCCTATTGTCATAAAAAACAATTAAAATTTAAAAATAAGAGAAAATCATCTAACACATAAAGAATATACCATGTGATAGAAAATATGTGATACTGAGGTAAACCAAAGTGTGACGAATCTGTACGGAACCTTTCCACTAATCTTCTTAGGCGTCTTTCTGGGGAATATAAATTCGCGTTTAATTCCAATCAACTCGAAAAAGATGTACGGGATATTTAAATTAAAAAAGGTAATTATGTCGAGCCTTGCGAGATAGCAAGAGAGATGATGGTAGGCTATTGAGCCAGTAACTTTAAACGCATTACTAGAACATTCAAGGAGATTAGATTCGTGAAGACGTCGTGCTGCGAGACGTACCAGAAAGCTGATATAAGCCAGCGGTAAATATAATTCACGTACGCTTAAAATAAGCGTCAGTTTAAGCGACTTAGTTAAAGTTAATGAAAGTTAAGAATTCGAATACGTGTATTTCTCGGATTTCCTATTTCGGTAAACCTTACTTGAGCTTGAGCTTGATTATTAATTAATTGCATTCTTAGTAATTTAATTTAATATAAAGACAAATCCCTTTAAGAGACGTAACATTACCTTATTATATGTTATCAGAGATTTGTTTCAGAAAAGTATAATAATAAATAAATATTATTATTATTCAAAATGGCTCTTAGAGGATCTTTGCCTCAAATTAATCTTGGTGTTCAAGGTGTGACCCAGGGGGGTCATCATAAAAGTACCGGTGAATTAACACGTATTAAATTTTGCTTTTTGTGAATTACTGTATGGAATGGAAAAGGGTTTCCCTAGAACAGTCTTTAAACTTAGTTCCATTGCACCCTGGGGTTCCAAGAGTCAAAATTAAAAATAGAAACAAAAATTATAAGTATGTGTATGCAAAATAGATGCGCATTGTTTTCGGTGGAGTCTGTATGGCCACGAGTATTTATATATATTAGCGTATTTCACTGATACATATAAAGAGTGTATTTTCCAGGTATAGAAGTTTAAGTTGGCCTTACTTTCCAAAATCGCGACCGATTTAACAGCAGTCAAGTGATTTATTTTCAGTTTGGTTTGGCAATTCAACATGAATAGACTCACGCCTGAACAACGCTTTCAAATTGTGCAATTTTATTTCAAAAATAATGGTTCTCTGCGGAATATGTACTACGTCCATTTTAACGTCGACGAAATCGTCCATCAGAGCAGTTAATTCGATTAACCATGGAACGTTTTCGCACACGTGTACTCTAATTGATAACTCCCATCCCCAGAGACACCGTACGGTGCTTACAGATAAAGTTATTGCTACTGTAGAGCGTAGCATTGAGGAAGACCCGAATGAGTCCATCCGCCATCGAGCACAGGAATTGGATCTGTGTCCATCCACTTTATGGAACATTTTGCGGAAGGATCTTGGTTTGCGTGCTTACAAAATCCAACTCGTGCCAGAATTGAAGCCAAACGATCATCAAGCAAGGCGTAGATTCGTCGAATGGGCCCAAAACGAGATTGCAGTTGTTCCCGATTTTCATAAGCGAATTTTGTTTAGCGATGAAGCGCACTTCTGGTAGAATGGCTACGTCAACAAACAAAACTGCCGCATTTGGAGTGAAGCTAATCCCCAAGTGTATGTCGAAACACCGTTACATCCAAAAAAACTGACTGTTTGGTGCGCTTTATGGGCTGGTGAAATCATTGATCCGTACTTCTTCAAAAGCTATGAAGGCCACAATGTTACAGTCAATGGGGATCGGTATAGAGCCATGTTTACTAACTTTTTCATTCCTGAATTGAACAATCATGATGTGCAGGAGCTGTGGTTCCAACAAGACGGCGCAACATGTCACACAGCTCGTGCCACAATCGATTTATTGAAAGACACGTTTGGTGACTGCCTAATTTCACGTTTTGGACCTGTGAATTGGCCTCCAAGATCTTGTGATTTAACACCACTAATTACTTTCTGTGGGGCTATGTAAAATCTTTGGTCTATGCGGATAAGCCACAAACGCTTGACCATTTGTGTAACGCTTGAAAGAATAACGGTAGCGTATTCTTGGTTAATTTAAATATGGAATTTATTTATGTCACAACTATTGAATATTATTTACAGAATGATACATTACAGTTATTAAAGTTAATTTCAGATTGTTAGAGTCCACTATTTTGCGAGAGGATGATTCGTTGGCCACCGCTCCCGTGCAAGTTCAAAGCATCTCTCCCCTCATCTTCCCGTCGACGGGGTTAGATTCCTCGGGGTCAAAAAGGGGTTGCGCTGTAGCTGCAAGATGCACATGTAGGTTTCGGATCCAACAATAGATGCCGACTAGATGTTGAAGTTCGGAGAAGCAACGTTACAGCTCTCGCCCTCTCTTATCGAACTTTTCCGTTGAGAAAAGTTTAATGGAATGACGATGAGACAACTGAAAGATTACCGACACATCCCTTCATCAAGCACCACTATATTTATGAGCTGCAATTTTATAAACTAAAGAAAATGCTGAACTAAATTTGGAATTACTTCTTTCTAGTGAGTGAGGGTTCTTGCTAGGGAACTTACACAAATCCATATTACGTAATAGCAATGTAAGCAATGTAAGGAAACATACTATAACATTAAATAAAAATACAAACACTCCAATCACAATGCCTATTATCAATTATACTAACAACATGTTATATCAAATGCTAGTGTAAGACCTTGCACATAAAATATTATTCGCTACAATACTTAAAACTAAAATAATCAAAATCATTCAAGAGACTTAAAACACAATAAATCTTAAGCTAAAATTGCACACAATGCTTGAAATACAATTACAATTCTTTAGAAGCAAAATAACACTGTTCCCATGCAAGAAAAAACACTAAGTATTTCAAAATTTGTAAGGAACATTTTAACCAAAATTCCTAATACAATATGCAGTTTGCAACTCAAAAATATAACAGTACTCACCCATTTGAAGTACTGAGCTTGCTGTCAGAAGCAAATTATGTGCAACAATATGGCACTAGTGGTTTTGAACTTTCCGTGTGAACAATGGTCCTTTTGACCAATCTTGAATCTTTCACCCTTAACAATAAGTGTGGTCAGTTTGACCAGCCTTGAATTCACTCGTGACACTGCTTCAAAGATGAATCCAATCGCAGCATTGCTTCTGAAATTCGCTTTTCCTTCGGACAATGTGGCCGTAAACACTATAGATCAGTTTGATCTTCTTTGAGCAGGAGGCTCTTTTTCTCCGAAGCTGAATTCAATCGCAGGACTTGCGAAAATCTTTTCTTCGGACACTGTGGCCGTAAACACTAAGTTTGATCTTCTTTGAATTCTAAGCTGAATTCAATTGCAGCACGGCTTCCGAAGATGTCTTTTTCTCCCTGCGTTGCGGTCCGTCCGTAAAAACCCAAAATTTCCTCCTCTCACGGGTCCTGAATGCTAACTTTTTATCCCAAAGCGCTGCCACCAAAACTCTAAGCTGTAACGTTTGAAAGAATAACGGTAGCGTATTCTTGGTTAATTTAAATATGGAATTTATTTACGTCACAACTATTGAATATTATTTACAGAATGATACATTGCAGTTATTAAAGTTAGTTATAGATTGTTAGAGTCCACTATTTTGTGAGAGGAGGATTCGTTGGCCACCGCTCCCGTGCAAGTTCAAAGCATCTCTCCCCTCATCTTCCGGTCGACGGGGTTAGATTCCTCGGGGGTCAAAAAGGGGTTGCGCTGCAGCTGCAAGATGCACGTGTGGGTGTCGGATCCAACAAAAGATGCCGACTAGATGTTGATGTTCGGAGAAGCGACGTTACATTTGGAAGACAACATTCGTCATGTTATTGCCGATATACGGCCACAAATGTTGGAAAAAGTCATCGAAAATTGAACGTCCAGATTGGACTACATCCGAGCCAGGCGTGGCAGTCATATGCCACAAATCATATTTAAAACGTAATGCCATAAGGTTATCTTTCGAATAAAAAAAATTCATGTCAATCGAATAATACATCGTTGTTTTATTTCAATTTAAAGTTCTATACCTCTAAAAAAACACCCTTTAAAAATTCTTAAAAGAGAGGGTGAGAATTTTGTTCCGTGCCTTTTCAAAGCCTCAAAGGGAGTATTATTAAACTGAACGGCAAAATTAATGCTTAAATCAATGTTTTATTTTGATTTGTGGGAATCTTATGTGAATAATAATAATACGCAATGTTTTCAAGCATTAAGCTATTTTCAAACTGAAAATGGAATACATTTCAATAAAGATACAAAAGTTTAATTTAATAGCATATTTTACAGTTATATCCACTACCAGAGTTTTCTTTTCTTAACCAGGAGAGTTCTATAACTGGATTTAAAGTCAGAGATCCAATATTTAAAAAAAAAATTAGAATTTATTACTGATAGAACAAAAAGAACCGTCTGAACACTAAAACCCAGATTTAAATTAGGAGATCTTGATTTTTTTGTTAAAAATTTGTACATATTAGGCTTAAATTTATGTAAAAGATTTAAAGAACTTAATGCTCTTCGTTGCAACATATTTATGTAATATGTTATTTTAAGGAAAGTCGAAAAAAATTCAGAAATAAATAAATGAATGCATGTTATTTTACAAATATCAAAAAATATCACGAATGATATTATACAAATATCAACAACAGAACCCGGCCTTAAACGTTTTTTTAAAAAAGAAACAAATTCATCTTAGTCATTAAAATTGTAAATTTTATTTATACATATTACAGCTGTATTTTGTACGATATAATTTTTTTAAACCTTTTTTCATAACATAATGAATGAATACACGATAAATGAGAAAGTTTAACAATGTAAGATAGGAAATAACTTATATATATTCATTTCAACCAATTTGACGTTTAAATTTAAATTTCAGCAAGAATAGCTCCTAAATTCAAGGGTGCAAATTCATGCTGAACACACAGAATTTCTCACACAATTAAAAAATTTTAACACAATGTATTTAAATGAAAAATGTTTCAAATTATGTAGAAACAAAAACAAAACATAAAAACAAATTAGACACTAAATATGAAATGTGACTGCAAATAATTTGAATAGACGTATACTTCCACAGTTTGTATATAAAAATATACAACTTCATCCCAGTTACATGGGTAAGTGACATATAGAGCACAAATTAATGTTATTAGTGACTAAACCATATTAATGTTATATTAAAATGTTTTACTAACAAATGCAATATTTTATTTACGTTAAGTACCTATAACATGTTGATCTAATTTAAAAATTATTTTAAGATACAGCGAAAATAGCCTAACACGAAACTAAGATGACTAAAATATTTTTTCATCTCAAAATATTTCGTGTTAAAGAAAAACGTTTAATAAGAATCAATAAAACAAAAACATTCACTAGAAATTAATGAAATTTAATACAAAATTTTATTTATTTATTTATTTTTATGTGAAACTAAACATTTATATTTTTTTCTGGAAAATAATTTGACAATTTTCTTTGCATCGTCTTTTTTAACATGAAAGGGTCAACAAGTTTCTCGATGCCTTCCATTTTGTTATTCATTTGACCTTTGGAATGTGCGTGTAAATAAATGCGCATATTTTTCATAATGTACCTCACTTCGAATGACGTGGACACAAGAGCAGCTTTATTCCTTTTATTTTTGTAGTTGGAATCTGCACCAATGGTATTTTTTTTATCTAACTCCAAAATGTCTTTGTCTGCCATAATTGGGGTTGTACACACATTATAATCATCTACCGCAACGAACTCTTCAAATGAAACAGTAGCACAGTCCATTAAAACAGAAACTTTCTCAAACATTTCATCAAGTATCAGCTCAATTTCAAAATCCTCTTTCTCATTTTCTTTTGGCAAACAAGAATCTGAAACTTTTATGAATTAGGCTTGATGAAAAAATTTCAAATCGGCATTTTGTGTCAAGCAATTTTCGTTTCGTGTGAAAAAAATGCATGGAAATACAAAATAGAAGTTGAGATCACTGTAAAATTGTGTGTTAACCGATATTTCGTCGGAAGCGTTTTCGTTTTAAACGTATTTTACTGTATATTCTAAGAATGGAATGGGGATTTTTGAAAACATCACAAATTTCTTAGGTTTCCGTCAATCTAAAATAGTTTGAAGATGCATTGTCCACAAGAAAACCTACCAATATCGTATTTTTTGAAACTACATTTCCCACCTACAATAAAATTATTGTATAAAATCTTATACGATGAGAAACGATAGTGTCAATAGACATTTTTTTTCTAATGTTCAAACAATTTTGAATTAAAAAGCACGCAAAGAAAAAAAAATTAAAGGGAAGAAATCAGATAATCAAACGTGATTGTTTTGGTGCTGCGTCTGATGCAATATTTTGTAACCTCACAGTAACCTCATGGCAAAAATAACGAATGATATGGAAATGATGATTTCCACCCGTTTCTGAAAAGTAATACTTCTTCCGCCGTGAAAGAGACATTTTAATATACAGTCTGAAACATTTCAATCAACAACTACGGTTGACCTTGGTTTTTCTTCGAATATTCAATGTTCGTGGGCTGTGGAAACGTGGAATTCGAAAATTACTGCCTTATTTTTATTACAGGATATTCGTTGTTCATGTATGTATGTGTGTGCGTATGTTTTCATGGCACTCACTATTATTCAATTCATTCTTTTTCCACGAGGTGGACGCAAACTTGTTTATTTCAAACATTACTGAGGCTTAAAAACATATTTATGTCAAGCGAGGTATTTCAAAGGCTTTCAGTCAGACTGAAAAAGGTCTTTTTTTTACGTTTTGAAAAATGCATTCACAGAAGAAATTTTAGATGAATTTACCTTAAAATTCGTTGTATAAAGAGCGATTTTAACACAAACAATGAGGTCAAAATTTATGGGTGTGCGTTATACAAGGGTACAAAAATAATAGCTTTTAAAAGACATATGTAGAAATATGATTTCTACATATGTAGAAATATGATTATTTATCAGATAGGACATGCATTTTGTACTTCAAGAATGGTAGATTTAGAGAAGAACAGACATTTTATTTTTTTCAAAATTCTAGGACATTAAAACACATGAGCATTGTATATGTACATTTCAGGTTTCTTCGTGAAAAAGAGGATGCGTGTTACATGGCGAATATCCCTAGAAATTAAAACATGCTGGTTTAAAGTATAGGTACGTTTTATACGCTTGTGAGCGTTATAGGCCGAGTTTTTCTGTAAATATTTTGGAGTTAATACATAAATGCTGAAAGGAGACTGCAACCGAATGAATGTTGCATGCATGAAATTGCTTCCAAAGGACATTTTCTAATGAATGGTCAATCAATCAAATGTTACATGAATGCTGTTACTGATTCTAAACGTAACAAATTGAGTCTATGTGCACTAAAATATATTTCTAAGTTTAACTGAAAGTTAAAAAGTCGTGAAAAAGTCTTCATTCCAAAAATAAATAATTTTCTTATTTTAACAGTTTTCATAATAATGTTTTTGTGGTTGTTGTGTATATGGGTTCAAAGGAGTAAATAACAAAGCATAAAGACATACTCAAATATTGCCAAAGGCGTGAATCACTGCCGTGGCAACATTCATGGCATGATGCAAGTATATAATGCCCTTGCTAGTCTTAGTCTATTTTAAAAAGAGCACCAACAATGCAAGGACAGCTAAAAAGTTGCTTGGGATCCAGTTGCGTACCTGGGCATTGTCTGCATTCCACATATGATTTGGAACTACCAGGCAGAAACTTCATGTCCTTAAAATGCTTTATTCTTAGTCTAGTTATTGTAGTAATTTCCTAGATATAATTTAATTCTGACTACGATAATGTTTTCTAGGATTTGAGCAGATCTTTTGTTTTGGCATCAAAGACCGTAGTAGGTGAAGTTTCAGGCTCAGGTGTTCTGGCTTCATTGGCCAGGAAATCAGTGTGTGTTGTTATCTCGTTCCCTTCGATGCCAACATGGGCTGGATCCACTACAGGGTACATGATTGTCCAACGGACAAAGGAAAACAAGGTTCTTGAATAATATCAAGGCTTGTGGAATTCAAGTCAATGTCATTTCTTATGTCTTAAACAAACTGAAGTGTTGATGATCACTCCAGCCTATTATAAGCTTACCCCGAGGGAAAAGTGATGTTGGAGATATGTTATTCGCCGCAGCTTCTGATTTTGTTTGTAAATTTAATGCTTGCAAGTTTCCTCTTGCCTTTCAATGAAGGTACGTCACACTCTTTCTAAACTGCCACATTAATTGTCGAAGGCACAGTTCCGATTATATTTTGGACGCCTGAACCGAGTCGGTTTTCTCTGCTGAGGTGGAAACTGAAGAAGCCCAAACGGGTGCCGCATATTCGAGGGTTGGTCTTATAAGTGCAGTGTATGTGTTTAGTAGAATCTTGGGTTTAAAACACCAAGAGTCGAGCCGCAAAGTTTTCGAAGAATATTGAACTTCTTTAAAGTCTTTTTGCTATATATTCCCCATATACACTGCTGGACAATTGCTAAAGACGGATAACACTATCATCCATAACAACCACAAAATGAAAGGAAGCAAAATGTGGAAAATTAGAACAAGTGCGCGATATTAGTAAGGATAAGTATGAGAATGCAAATTTTTTTTCAACGTCTGTTCATCACGTGATAGCGTTCATAAGAGCTTTAGAGGTTTTGACGCGTGTGGACGGTTGTTGTTTCAAGTCAAAGTTTTACAGGAAAGATTTAATAGACGAACTTAAAATTTTTGGCATGTCTTTCCGACATCACATAGATGATTTTATGCGTGGCCGAATTATTCGAAAGATCGAAGAAGGGCGAAAAATAACAAATGTTGCCAGGGAGTTCGACATCGCTCACAGCGTTGTTTCACGGCTGTGGAAGTCATTTAAAACTACTGGAATGTGTAGTAGACGGCACGGGGGAGGTCGTGTTAGAAGTACGACGCCTGCAGAAAACAGATATATTGTCCTATCAGCAAAAAAGAACAGGCGCACCGCAGCTCAGCAGGTGGCAAATCAGTTTCTTGCTGCCTCAGGAAAGCAGATCTCCCGAACAACTGTTGTCAGACGTTTGAGGGGAGGATGACTATACGCACGCAGACCTGTTGTGTGTGTCCCATTGACCAGACAGCACCGTACTGCCCGTTTGTAATGGTGTCGTGAGCATCACAATTGGACTTAACAGGACTGGGCATACGTACTATTCTCAGATGAGAGTAAGTTCAGTCTGTCATCGGATTGTAGACGCCAACTGATCTGGCGCAAGAGCGGTACTGCTTATCGTCCAGAAAATATCTAGGAAAAGGACCGATATCCGACATGCAGTATCATGGTGTGGGCCGGCATCATGATCAATGGCCACACGCGCCTACATGTGGTTGCGAATGGGACTATGACGGGCCAACGATTCATTGATGAAGTTCTACTTCCTCATGTTCGTCTTTTCCGTGGTGCTGTCGGTAATAAATTTGTTTTCATGGACGACAACGCAGCATGTCATCGAACACTCGCTGTTCAGGATTGTCTAGACAGCGAGGATATTCAACGTTTCGTATGGCAAGCACGTTTTCCAGATCTAAACCCCATTGAAAATGTGTGGGAGGCTTTGGGGAGGCAAGTTGCTGGTCGAAACTATCCTCCGACAAACAAGAACACCCTCATCTTTGCCCTCCCAGAGGAATGGGATAAATTCCCGTACTGATACCTTTCTTTAAGGTGCCTACTGACTTTTAGATGCATTGTTCCATTTCTCCGTACGCAGATCAAATGAACATTTTTTTTTCTTTCAGATGTTTCACGGCTTTTGTTCTTTCCAGAACAATAAATATTCTTTATTCTAATGTCTGAACAGTGTGACAACTATATTGTATCCTACTAGAACTCAAGTCCCGCTTAATGTTATGCTACATAGCAATTTGTGATCCGTCCTTAGCAATTGTCCAGCAGTGTACTTGGTAAACCTCATTTACGCAACAAGCGTTAAGCCAAGGTATTTGGGATGGAAAATGTGTTTTCAATAAGTGAGATATTTAACATTATATAAGGGGGGGTGAGGGAGTCTGTCCTGTTTCTTTCATGCATAAAAATACGGAAAAAGTTATCTAGCCATGAATTAATAAAAATATTACTAACTTTGACAGTAAATTTCAGAGTAAAGCTAAACTTGATAGCAATGTAGTTGGAAATGATAACGAATGATTTGCTACAGTTATGTCGTTGTTAGATAGTGAGTTATTTATCCATAAGGTTTCATAAAAATAAATATATCAAATGTTCTAAATGTAATAATTTTGGAAATACATATATTAATCTTAAATATAAGTTCCCAATGCATTGCTGTCAAACCCAGAATTAAAATTGAAATTGTGTTTGAACTCACCACGATCAATTCAAAACTTGAAATACATAAAAGTATTAAAATTGATGGTCATAACTTCCGTAACTTAAGTACATAAAAGTGTTTATCCAATTCTTGGAAGACTGTTGTTAAATTTCACGAAAATAGAACTAACTGCTTCTGATAAGGGTCCAATTCCTCTCCTTGCTTCCTTTAAGACATCTATTAACATCGCAAATAACAATTTTTAAACAGATATATAGGCTGTTGATATTCAATGAAAAACTTAAATGTTGCTTTTAATGCCACCTGATTGGCAGTGTCAAGTTGAGGCCCTAAGAATTTCTTGTGGCAACGTCATAGTTTTTTTTACTTACCATTAGGTGTAATTGTGAGCATCATGCAGGTGACAGTACGATTTTTGGCTCAATTCCACCCCAATTTTAAGAAAGAACTCTCTGGGGGGTCAGTGACCTCCTACCATCCACGTGGTCGCGGTAGCATAGTGGTCGAGAGGTAATGGACTCGTCGCTGGCGTGTCATTAGTTCGAGCTAGTAGCGCTGAAGACCCGTCATGTACGGCAACTATGCACGTTAAATCTGTCGAGAGCTTAAACGCCCTTTTATTAGTGTGGTGTGGTAGTTAGGAGAGGAATGTGCGAGCTCATGTGTTGTGTCCTCGTCACTTTACCGTGATTCATAATTACGAGGTCTGCTGCCAAAAACCCTCGAGTAGCTTAATAGAGTGACGTTAATTATCACTTACTTATTTCCACCAGCCACATGAAATGACTTGAACCTCGACGAATATTTATAGTGTTCTCATGCTTTATAGGTACTGTGCATTACAAATACCCACGCCTTCTCCTGGGATTTGAGTCCAATGCAGTTTAGTTCATGAAGATATGGCCAACAGTCAAAGTCTGATGACATCATGACTAAGACAGAAACTGCCTGACAGTGACTATTAACAATTTCGATTGTTACTCTTTATAAACCCGATATTTCTCATGATTAAACATAAACTGGGCATTTTTTGTACTTTTTTTTTTACAGAAATATGCTGAAGAACGGTAAAAACAATCCAAACCAGACTAAAAACTTATGTGAAATCTTGGAAAACAATTTGTTCTATTTTTTGCTCCTTTTCTGTGTTATTTTTTTCAGGTTGAAATGCCTTTTGAAGACGTCAATCCTTATGCCGCATTGATGACAACATTCAGGGCGATGCTAATTATTCATTGTAGATGAGGGGAGTTCCACTGAATGATGAGCTAATATCTCTGCTCTCAGTCCAAACATACCCTTAGATAAAGCATCATCCATTTAAATTGAACCGGGATGAAAGAACGCGCAACAGAATGAAAGTGCGTGCTACGACAATTTACCAGAACAACGGAAGTTACACAGCAGGCTGGATAATTGAAAGAACACAAAAAGAAATTAAAGCTACAGCAGAAATGACTGGCGTGTGAAGTAATAGCTACTAAAAATGAGAATAATGAACGTATAATAAATTATTCCTAGATAAAATAATTATTATGTATCGGGACAATAACGATGTTTGTTTTGTTAACACTTTGGCTTATTCTAGCCTGAAAAGATTCCCTTCCATATTTGTAACCATTTACAACCCAAATCTGTTTTTACGTGTTATTATTTGTAAAAATGTAAAGCATGGATGTACATCCGTGGTTCTGTCTCTTACTAGTGATCCGTGTTTCCACTTCGGAAAGGGGTGGAAATAATTCTTGATTTAAAATTTTGCAGCATCTTTAAGTTAGTACGTTTTTGTACTACCCGTGTAACTATAGTAATTCAAATAAAAAAGGATTAAATCAGTTTATAATGAATGTTTTCAAACGTAAAATACACGCTCTTGGGGTTGTAATGGTATAAATTACATTCCATAACTGGATAAAGCTAATGGTGCATTTAGAAGTATCATAAACGTTGCTTTATTAAAAACCGATGACTACATGAACCAATTAAGCACAGATACAGGTGTTGTAAATAATATATGTCCAAGATTAGATTTGGATATGTGACTAAGCCAAAATTTATAAGCCAAATCATGATTGTTCTATACGTTAAAGTCAATTTTCCAACAAGGTTAAGTACAGATCCATAGTAGATGCTGAAAACTTCTACTGTTTACACGAACACAGGGTACACAGCGTCATTGAATTGCCAATTTTTTTTTTTCAAAAACGCTTGTATATCATGGACAATATCTGCGGCGTCCACTATTCGTGCAAGTTTAAGAGGGTACACATGCACACGGTTTTCATAGTCCTCCCAAAAATGTCCAAGGGTGATAAATCTAGCGACATCGGTGGGCAAACGATTGGCTCACCATTACCGATCCTTCGAGCTCCACATATTCGGTTCAGGTACTTACGCGCAACAGTTTTGCTATGAGATTGAGCCCCATAATGTTGGAAGTACATATCTCGGTGGATTTGTGCAAAACCAGGACCCTGAAAATTTGACAACAATGTCTTGATAAGGATTAGGTATTTATGGCCATCCAGTCAAGGTGGTAGCAAGTAAGGTCCCAACAAACAGTCACTAATGATTCCAGCTCAAGCATTTACGGCAAAGTGATAAAACGTAGCGGGACTTTTTGTACCATCCGGGTTGTTGCAAGCCAGCACGTTTGAATTGTGTGCATTCAACACATATTCAACATTGAATGACGCATCATCTGTAAAAGGATAAAATCAAGAAAGCTGGGGTCCAAGGCACCTTTTTGCATGATTCAATGTGCAAATTCCCCACGTTTCGGATAAAAGTTGGGCTGCCGCAACTGCACCTTTTTTAGATAACAACGATGTACACACTAAACATGCAGTACCCACCACACTGATTGACAGACAGACTTCAAACTGCTGAGCAATAGATCATTTGGTGGTATTCGGATCATCATCAATGGGCTGTAGGACTAATTCTTGGACATTGAAAGTCTGGGAAAATCCCCCTGGAGTGATAATCTCTTTGAGAATCAGCGTGAGCTAGAGACGTAGAATTATCACTCCAAGGGGGTTTATCTTTGAGTATCAACGGGAGCTAGAGGCGTAGGATTAACGAAAGAACTAGAAGGAAACATTATCTTAATATGACTTTATTAAGATATTCAACTTAAACCTTTAACAAATTAGATTATAATAATTTATGTTAGATAATCTACGATGGAAAAACACACCACACACATTATATTTATAATAACGACTTAACCTAACTCCGACCACTATCAAAAACTGATCGCTTACACTCAATTCTAATGCAATCACTGATCCTAATATTAAATAATCAATCCTACCTTGTTGTAGTATCAGTAAACGATCACAATAATTTTAGATGAGGTTATCCGATAACTCGTGTGCAATGGTATTCACCTTGATTAATGGATCTCTATCACGTACAATTACTATTCTTCGCCACGTAACGTTATTTAAAACTTCTTCAATAAAGAGCCACGAACGTTTTACATTCCTCTAATTGCCATCAATTGCCACAAATTGCCATCAAGGTTACTCTAGATTCCAATAGTTAAAATCTTCCTAATTTGCATCTTACTTTCATACTTCACTTCCTGGATTTTGTTGGTAAAGAGTTGCCATTAATTCTGGCCTCAAAGAACCCAAATGGCATGTTAAAGGAAGGACGCGTGAGCCCGTCACAAGTCCACGTCAGTCGTTTTATTCCGTATCGTGCATGTTACTACGCAAAGAACCACGATTACACAGATTGCGATGCACACTTACAAACCTTTAAAGTTGTCCTATTATTCTGTTGGGGCATCGTTTTTCATAAACCATCCCTTCCTCGAAGGCCGTTTTCGCCAGCTGCTCCGTATGAAAAACGCATATCCGCCAGTTCTTGAGGCGCCCCACAAACGACTCATCTCATTACTAGTAAATCAACTCGTACGCTGATATCAGAGGGAGTGGTTGGATAATCTGTAGATCGGTTAAGTGTAGTCAGTATCTCTATATACGCCTGCGTACATTTGGCGACATGCTTTCTTATAAGAAATCGGTTTCCTAAAACATTGCCTACCTATCGACTACATTTGAAAGATAAGTTTATTAGTACATAGATTCCCTCTACTTTATTGATCAGAGTTTCTCAAACTGTGGGGCGCGTTCCCCTCGAGGGGCATGCCAACTATACAAGAGGAACGCGAGCATATTGAAAAGTCGAAAACAAAAGAAAACTTAAACAAACTATTAATTTACTGAAAATAAACACACAAAATACACTCTGACTAATAAATGCATCAGTGCTACACAAGGTATTTTTTAACTAAATTAAAAATACTAAATTAAGAACAAGTTCAATAATTACCAGTGACCCCACGGGAATGTAATATATAAAACTACATACAAAAATTAACACTTATCTTGATAGTTTGTACGGTTAATAATAAATCCCTTAACTTCAGATTAAAAGTTACGCGATTTGCATCCCAATGACAACCGTTTTCCGCACAAACGCACATATGTGATGTATTCGGGGTGGGGGACGAAGGAATAAAGAAGCAAATAATCTGAAATAAGTAAATCCTTCGCAAACATTGTCAAGGTCCTTTTATTGCAATCCAAAGTCTTCGGAAAGATTTTATGGATAGCAGTGCACGGAAAAGATCCTACTACGAAAAGACATTTATATATATATATATACGTCAGAGGAAATTAACGCTTTGGCTGAGAAAGATGTTTATATACGCTGGGGTCACTTAAGTAGTTAAAGTCGTATCTTAGTTTTAGCATCAAAATATAGTGTTATTGAATTCAATACATTGCTATTGTATGAGGGGGGCGTGATGAAAATTAGGATTGAATATTGGGTCGTGAATATTGGAACTTTGAGAAGCACTGTTATTGATGATTTAATTTACTTATGTTATAAATTGAATATAATATAATTGAATATAAAAATATGTCTATCAAATCATTAATTTAAATATTAAAAAAGATAAGCAACTTAAATGTACATGAAAAATTTTTTTGTAATTCATTAAACAATTAAGATAGAATTTTAGCATTTTTAATTCATTTTCATCTTATTATCAAGGATCAATAAACAATAGTGAAATCACAATTTATAATTAATTAAAAGTAGAATATAATAGCACGCATTTTCTCTTTATTAATGATATAATTACTATGCATCTTGATACGAATATTATAAAGTAGACACGCACACACACACAGTGAAGGAGAAATCTTGGAAGAATAATAGTTTATCATGAATAGGCATCATACATTTTGCAGACATAACTCCATTATTTAGCATTATATATATAATTTTTATTTAATAGTTAGCAATAGCTAGTACTATTTCCAGTGATTCTTATAATATGCGATTGTTATTCAGGTAAGTATTTTTAAACTATTTAATATTGAACTAAACTATTAGAGCTATATACTTCTTGATTAACTTGATAGTCTGTTTAACTCGTACATTCACATATAGCCTTAATTCCGAAATTGGTGTTCATGATGATAAAATTTTAGAAAAAAACCTAAATTTTAACTTAAAATTTCTCTTAAAGTATAAATGTATAAAGCCACACACTTTCACAATTACAGCAGATCGAATTATTCTTTTTTGAATTAAAATTCATATTGCAACCTATCTAAAAATCTGTTATTTTAATTGGTGAATTTGGTTTGATTTTTTTCATTATTCATTTGAACTTTATTTCCTAAGTTTAATTTCACTTAAATATATTTTCTACGTCTCTTATATAAATCATACTTTGCAACCAAAGAAAGTTTGGCATACTTTTTAAATTAAATTTTACTGTTCGATTGTAATACTTATCCCTTAGGTTTATGTATTTTTACAATTTTTTTTGAAAATAGTATTTTTGTAAAATTTTCTTCTAATATTATTAATATAAAAAATTCCAAGAAATAAACGATATCATCAGAGTTTAAGTAATGTGTAGGACTTAAACCTAAAATAGAATTAATGGCATTTGAAAATATTTCATATAAATAGAACTATTTTAAGTTGGGCATTGATATTTCAGTAACATCATCCTGAAATGAATTTTTAGTCAGGTATTCATACCTACAATACATCAGGAATATATAGAAATTCCATCATACAAATATTTTGAGGTGCATAATACCTTTGTGAAGTGAATTAAAAGTTTTGTAAATGATATTAAAAGTATGTATACAACCATCATTTAACGGTAAACCAAACTAGTAAAATTATTCACTTTTCATATAAGTCATGGTTCAAAACTGTTAGGTTTACTATCAGCAGCAAACTACTGATTAACTAATTTTCCATAATAGCTTACTATAGGTTGAAGCTTAGGTATGTTTGATACAAATTTTCCAATTTTAGAATTACTTGCTTTTTTCAGTAAACTTTCATTGTACACCGACAGTTTCAGAGTTATAATGAAGGTAATAATTCATTGAGAGATACATACGAAAAAAAATCATTATTGAAATACTTCAATGTTTTGATTTCAAAGTGGCAGATTATCTAATTGATGTTTTAATTTTAAAATGTTTTTAAATATTTTTCACCTGATATGCAGCAACAAAATCAACATAAACTGCGATATGAATTTAAAAAATACAAATACGTGAAAAGGCCCAAACAGATAGAACATGAAACATTAGCAATTAGAAAAAATATTGAAGGAGGGAAGAAAAGATCTGCGCAAAAAGCATTTATTATAATTACGATCTTTATTTTTAATCAGAGTTTTTAATAATGGAGAAAATTAATTACACAACATTAATAAACAAGAAGAAAATTATAAATTACAGCTGAAACAAATAGGGGTATCAGATGATTCTACAACCTTTCTTTTTAATTCTATTTTTAATTCTAATTAAACGCTTTTCCCGTTATTACAGAACTTGTAAAATGAATTATTATTAAGAGCCCAGATTATTTAATCTAAGAGGACTTAAACTGATCAGGCTGTAATTAATAATTCAAATTTCAAACACCATAGCTCGTCTCTTCCCCACAGTGCTTCTATTAATTGGATTTCCCCCTCCGAGGAGAAATGGGACGCATTAAAATCTCCGTGGACAATTAAAAGGTGTGTCCCACTAATGAGGTTCCGAATTTCTGATTTTCAGGAAGCCGAAAACTGTGTAAAATTTATGCAAACGCTGATAGGAAAGGGATACAAGCCCTGGGTGATCGGGGCTTTTCGACAGAACAGGTTAGGAATGGTCCCAGATGATTTATTGTGAACAAAGACCGCTTCTTATTTTACACGTGGGATTGTTCAGTGTTGAATCGATATGAAATGAAATAGGGAATACTGTCAAATGGTTATTGTTTAGACAATTTCTGGATCAATGTCGTTCTTTGTTCAGGTATTCGAGATGTTAGGTTATCAAAAGAAATGTAATTATTACTTTTATTTCGTAATTAAATATACTTTAAATTTAAGGACATTATTTGAACTTTCAATGATGTTACTTGATATCGAAAGCAAGTTGTAGTAATTAAATTAAGTATTCATTACGGATATTCATAGTTTTCTTAATTTTTGGTTAAACTTATGGAATTGTGATTTTTTGAAATAATTTTGGTCCATCATTAATGGTAATATGTTATCATTAGAGCATTAGTAGCGGTCAATATCAAAACATGTAATATTTGTATAATATAAGTGTAATGTTATATAATATAATAAACATTTTCAAGAAAGAAAATGATAATGATTTCTAATATTTTTAATGTAAAATCATTGCTTCAATTTTACTATCAAAATTACTTACTAGGAATATTTCAAATGTGGATAAAAACTCTAGATGTATTTCAGTATAAATACTTAACCTAAACACATCGCTCTTATAAACCACAGCTGCATCATTTCCTGAAAAAAATTTAGGAATCATCCTTGCCGAAATACAAACATTCATTTCATCTGGTCCAGGTAAAACGTTGTGTTGCCCAGATAGGTGCTTCAGCCTTTTGGGTTATAAAAAAGTTTTATCTTGTATACAGACATTGAAAGTTTGCAGACACCGTTGTAAGAGTTATTCTCGTCGGTGTCTTCTGCAGTAGCGTTCCTACACCTTCGAGCCAAGATAGTTAGAAAGCATTATTGAGTAGAGGTTATAAGACATGGAGAGTATAGAACACTTCTTGATCATAAATTTATGGATTTGAATGTATTCCGAATTTAACAACTTCATTGTGAAACTCATTACGACATGCAACTACAAATATGATAACGCAATTTATATCCATTATATTTGCTTGTCACCTTAATGGATTGGGAAAAAGAATATCTATTACAAATGTTCAACTTAATTAAAATTATATTCTACTTGTTCATAGTTTTCTCCGATAGCTATTTAACACTAGAACGTCCCTCGGTGTCAATTTGACAACGGATCCTGTTCAGTGTGTCCTCCTTTCCGAATTTTTGCAGATGATTTGAAAATGTTTCATGACTTTTAATTATTTTCCATGGTAATTACACAACAAAAGTTCTGTAATTCCAGGTTTATTAGGAGAAATTTAACAACTAAATATACCTCGAATGTCACCCGGTGTCATTTTGACACCAAGGTAATTTCTCATTTTAAATAGCTGTCGTTCATTATAACCACTAGTAAAACAAACGTCTCAAAGTACTATCACACATTTATCTGGCCATGAATGCTGTGATATTGGGTTAACAATGGAAACAAATTTATTTTTCTTAAATTGCTGTGTCTAAATGTTTCGTTACATAGCATTCGGTTATGAGCTCGTAAAAAGAAATCATTCAATTTTTGAGCCTTGTGCAGAACAAACACCCAGAAACGATGGCTCGTAAAAAAGGTCTAAGCCCTGATGAAATTGCTAAAATATATTGCGAGAAATTTCTGAGAGTGAATCAGGCAGAAGTGAGCTCTAACTTAGTACTATTGCTCTAATTTAGATACCAGTGAAGACATAAGATTGAGTGAAATTGACTGCGAAGAATCTGAAGAAAGTGCAGATATAAGTGATAATATTCAGGTAAATCCTGATATATATATATTGCTAGGAATGGCACAAAATTGATACCGCATAATAATAATGTTCCTGACAGATTTGCTACTCGAAATGGTTTGTAACAAAGCAGTGATCCAATAAGCTTCGCAAAAACATAATGATAACGTCAGGTTTTTATGATATATTGGGTCTTAAAATACGTTAATTACATGAAATAACATTAAAAAGTCTTAAAACTAAAGCCTACTGAACAGTAGTCCTGCAATTGTTTAGTAATTACAATTATATTATATATTTTATATCCCGGTGTCGAAGTGACACCGGTGGACGTTTAAGGGTAATTGAAATCCCGGACGTTCTAGTGTTAAATGCATAATCATTTACAAATTCAATACGAATATAATTGTTAAAGAAAATGTTATGTGCAACTTATTCATATAAATCCCTTGTGATATCTTTAGCTATTCCCTTAAAGGTGACTGCCTCAAAAATAGTAATAGCTTTGATTTTAGCTCTCAAGATAGTAGCTTTATGTTTTACATTTTATTTAAACCTTTATTTTTGAAAATGGCACAGAAAAGCAATTATTTCCAGTTCCTTGCTTGGACTCAGGTAAATTTTAATTCCACATTAAAGTAAATACCAATTCATTTTAATCCTAATCAAACAATCAGATCTACACACACAATAATATATTTTTAATGAATACTCTACAATAGTTTGTTTAAATTATTCAGTTTAACATATGTGCATTGTGATTAAATAAATATCTGGAAACTTCATAATTTTACTGAGCATCAACATCAGTGTTCTTTAAATCATTATCAAAATATAACAATTTAATCATTATCAACATTAAAAAAATATGATTTTCACATCAATCAGTATATTTGTACAATGTTTGTTAAATATATTTAAATATAATAAAATACAAAGTTACTTTTAAAAGTGTTCCCTTGCATTTATCTTCTGAAAGAATCTTTGTTAAACATAATCCTTAAAAACATTCAAATGCGTTTATTTCAAAGTGAAATGAAAAACGTATCAATTTTTAGATCCTTAATAATAGTTTATGAATACGGTACCGAAAAGGATTTTAACATTACACAAAAGAAACAAATAAACTTACTGAAGAGAAAATGTATTCCTTCTCAGAGGAAAAACCTTCAATTTATCATATTTATATAAGAAAAGAACTTTTCGAAAGAATGTATACAATCATCAACAAAAGACAAAAGGTAACTGAATTTTCGCATTGGAAAGACTAAATGCAAATCGCAAGTACTATTTCAACAGGAATCTTAAAAATATCAAAAATGAAAGAGAAATCCTATCTCTGTCGTTTCTTTTTATTATTAAAATTTTATATCAATCCTTTTATAACCAACTTGGTATAAAAGTTTTCACCTTAAGCTTTAAGAAATGCTTCTTGTGTGAGTGGAATGAAAGGTTTCCATTTCGAAATCGAGGTGTACTTTATTTTTGGAAGAACATTTTTTTTTCAAACTAAAGCCTACTTTTTTGATCTTAAGCTGTCAAGGGCAACTGTTGATGGAGTAATATATGGTAGAAAGATAATGTAGTGGGCTTTTGAAAGTGTGCCATTTATCAAATATCACATTTCAGCATCAATGAAATGTTTCAGAGCTTTCTGATAAAAAAAATAAAAATGATACCATTATTTTATTTATCTGATTTTTTTTATCTAAAAATGGAATATGATCGAAGAAATTCTTGGGAAAAAACCGAGCTTTTGTAGAATGTTTTCCTGTAAAGAAACTGCTTGGTTTTTTTGCTGAGTAATTGATTTTCTAGAGTTTTCGAAATGAAACTTTATTGGGAGATCTTCGTTTAGATCTTGGTTATAGATATTTAATATTCAGTTTTAAAATACAAAATGTGAATTGTAAAATTTTATTTCTTTTCAAATACGTTAATTTTTTTTTATTAAGGATTGGACTTTTTACGCACATATTTAATTTTAATTGTTACATATTTTATTAGAGCAAATTAATCGAGCTTTTGCTGCAAAATTTTTATTTTGTGTACGTGCTCTTGTTTTTTCACCTATTAATGAAATGTATCATTAAATAAATTCCAGAACATATTAGTACAAGTTTCTTTAAAATTAAAAATAAAGGACCAATTTTAGGCTTACAAATATGTAGTTAGATTCTGATAAGTCAAGAAAAATTAAAGAAAAAAAGTCACTGTGTTGCTTGATATAAACTACATTAAGTAATATTATATTTAGTAAACTATGTTTACTAAATATTATTCGTTTATATTAGATAAAACATTTATTTATTTATCAAAACGTATATTTTCTTTGCATTTAAAAGGGTAAAAATGAAATATAATCGTGGTTTTAAAAAATTAACATAAATAACTGATGTTTATTTAATCAGTCTCAAAAAACAAAATTCTTACAAATATAATATAATAAAGGTTTAGAATATAGTAATAGATAATAAGACAAGCTTTCAATATTATTTCTTAAGTTTTGTTTAATAATATTAGTAAGACATTCCTAAAATTTCTTTAAAAAGTCTTTGGTAGTAATTTTTATATAAATGGAGATTTTAACCTTATTTTATTAATCTTTCTTACAATTTTCATCTTACATCTAAAACTAACAACAGAAAAATTTTTTAAACAATAAGTAAAACTTATTTTCTGAAATATGGAAAAAAGTAGTATAAAAAATCGGAAAAAGGTTAATTTTAATTTACATATTTTATTTTCACTGGACATCTTTCTATGAGCTATTGTTTTTTTAGGTTCCGAATGTGTGTTTGTAATAGATGGCAATGCCGTGTCAGTAAGGTTTCGATGCTAAGATGTTTATTAGAGAAAAAAAAAACTTTTAGTATTTTGTAAAAAAATCGACATTAAACATAAAACAAAAATTCTTTTTTTAAAAGACACTAGTTTATAAGAAATTTTTTAACCATATTCACGGAAACACATACAATCTATAAAAGCTAATGAAGGAAAAAGCTTTATATATTATTCAACTCTTAACTTTCTTCACTTATACTGTTTTCTGCTTTAAAATCAGAGGCGTAACATACGCCCCCGCATTGCGGGGGGAAAGGGACTCTAGGGGACCCAAATATTGACTGACACTAAGCACGTATTTGGGCTTGGCGCTCCAAAATTTTAGTTTGCAGGGGGGGCTAATATTCTCCGTTACGCCACTGTTTAAATGCGCTAATAAAATAATAGGCATACAAGTATACTATATAAACTACATATATTTTTAAATAATTTCAAAAACTTGCCTAAACTTGCTCATTTCAGTTTATTTGGTATGTAATAATATATTATTATGTTTCCGTCAGTGCCTTAATTTATTCAGTAAATATAAATTCGTGCAAAGAAAATAGATGCGTGATAAGACTACCATTGATCCAAATTGAATTGACAAATGGATAAGTAAAAACTACCGTTGGTGTGGTGAGTTAAATGAGGGACATCTCAAATGCCTTTCAAGTCATTTAACTGAGGCTCAAAGTTACAAGCCAATAGCCCTTAAGTTGATTTATAGTACGAAAGTAATAAATCTCTCACTCACTCATCCCCCAGAAAACTACACATTATTATGTATTTTAAATAATTTTAGTTTATTTTACGTCAAAACAGTGGGGTGCACTACCTTAGGGGGGGGCTTGATAGACCTATGAGGGGGGCGGGGTAGCGAGCATAACGATAAGTCCGAAAAAAAATTCAAAATAATTATCAATTTACTGAAAAGAAGCAGAACAAAATATGTTCTGCCATAATTAAAAATAAAATGCATATTCACATTGATATAATATACGAGGCGCATCCAGAAAGTAAGTTCCCTATTTTTTTTAAAAAAAAGAGCTCACACTTTCAGGAACATATTTATTGGCAACAAGTACAGCAATTTTTCAGTTATTTTTCTACATAGGTACCACCAAAATTGAGATATTTGTCGAGAATCGTGGGATCAACTTTTGCATCACTCTGTGGTAGTACTCTGCCGCCTGTGAATGGAACCAGCGTGTGACAGACGTCTTGAGCTCTTCGTCGTTGCCAAAACGATCACCGGAGGACAAGAATTTCTTGAGGTGCAAGAAAACGTGGACATCACTAGGAGCAAGATCAGAGCTGTAGGGGGCTGATCAAACAGCTCCCAGCCAAATTCCGTCAAAACAGCTGCTGTGCGTCGAGTCGTATGTGAGCCGACATCAACATGGACTCTTTGACGACCCTCTGAAAACTATCTACACCAGCGGCGCACCATCTGCTTACTCATGATGTATAGCCAATAGACCTGGCAGAGCTGAAGATGAATTTCAATAGGCGCACAATGCTTTCTGCATTCAAGAAATTTATCACCGACCGAACCTCGCTAGCGGCGGGAGAAGAAATAAGAGTTTCCATTTCGGACCACTATTACCACGCTACTGGCACGAGGCGAAACCTGTCCGGCTGGCATATGATTGATAATTCATACACCTGATACGCATGCACAATTGACATGACTAGTTACGTTTACTTTAAAGGGGAAAACATTGGGGAACTTACTTTCTGGATGTGTCTCGTACTTATAAATGCATCACTACTGCACACAGTTTTTGTGAATTAATTTATTAATACTAAATTAAAAACCAGTTTAATAATTACTCGTGACTCGCATGCAAATGTGATATACACAATTTAATACATATTTTGACAACTTGCACGGTTGATAATTAAAATCGTATGGTAGATTTAGCGTCAAAGAACATTATTATTGGATCTAAAACAATAATATTGTGAAAGGGAGTGCGCGAAGAAATTTATAAAGAAAATTTGGGTCTAAAATATTGAATATTTAGAGACTCTGTTCTAAGCAATCAAAAAATAAGCAGTTACATATGAATATTTACTTTTATTGACCTTATGGCTCTGCTAGGGTTAACAAATAACACACGTTAATTTTTTTAAAAAAGTTCATATACGCATACATTAATCTGAAGAAATGTTTTTCAATACGTTAAAACTCTGCTGGCTAAACTTTAATGCAATGTTCGTGCAATGAAATAAATGGAACAGCAATTTAAGTTATACTTTAACCGAAGACTTTTGACGGGGGTGTTATAAATACAAACTATACGGTTAAAACAAACCATTTTTGTTGGAATCATCTAAATCAGTGTTTCTCAAACTGTGGGGCGTGCCCCTGGGGGGGTGCGGTAACCCTGCGAGGGGGGCGCGAGCATATTTAAAATAAAAGGTTTAAAAATAAATTTTTGGAATGAAGTAAAACAAGATGCTTTCTGACATAATAAAAAATACACATTTACACTGATATAATTTATTTTTATCATCTGGTGATCATCAAAAATAAAAGATTCCACTTTAAACACTCATTAGCCATCTTTGATCCTATAACCAAATTAAACAAATATTTTGTTTGCTTTGCGATCAATATGAGAACGATGAGGGATTTTTTTTTACGTTTATTTAACGATATCAAACGAGGAGAGATTTTTTATTACGTTTCTTTTACCCTAAAATATTACTTTAGCTGACCTCCGAACTTACTAATATGGGTATCTCCGTCTTTTTTAGGGAAGTTGTAAATATATATATATAATATATTTCTGTTTCATTTTTCCATGTGAAAGAGTTTTATGATATATGGATAAGCATGAGTATTCTGAAACATATAATGCATAATGAAAAGCGTTTTACACAATTATTTTTAGAACATGCTACACTTTCCCCATGAACAATTTTGTAGTTTTGATTGCTGTGTTGTACGACTTATTCTGGTTTATAAATGTAAATAAGCAGAATATTAAAAAAATGGGCATCTGTGATCACTATTAAAGGAAGTTGAAACTGATCAAGCAATTGAAGAACCTACTGAAATAATGCATATTAATCAAGATATATAGCGAAGGTAAATATCAGAAAAGCGTTATATGAAACGTTTGAGTTGATTTGAGTTTAGCTGGAAAAATAACGTTCCTATGTTGTTAGCGAAAAGTGTCTGTGATTTATGTCCTTTATTAAGGGCATTATTTATTTGGAACATTTTCTTTATTTTTATTGTATTTTTCTCAAATTTTCTACGAAAAATTGAAAGTCCTTGAAAGTAGGTAAGTATATTTTCTCTTAATTAAATTATTCGCTGGAATTGTGATTTTTATAGTGTATAGTAAAATTAACTATAAAATAAAATTATAGTTTTAAACCAAACTAAAAAACACTTTTATAGTGAATCGAACTAAAAAGCAAAAAAAAAAAATATTACTTAAAAAGTAAGATATACAAAATTTAATACTTATCTTGTTAATTTGTACGGTTTATAATTATGATCGTATTGTAGCTTTAGCGTCAAAGTGCATTATTATTGCATTCAGTACATTATTAATGTATAAGGGGGGCGCGATAAAAATTGTGATTGAAAAGGGGGCGCCAGTAGTGAAAGTTTGAGAACAACTGATCTAAATAAAAGTGAAGTTGTTTTAAGATTTTACAACAGCATTCTTTACATGAACTAAGTATTGAAACAGCTCTATATAAACTATGTTTATAATTATCAGATAATTGAAGTTTATTCAAAAATCTAATAGAACATTTTTAATATCATCCATACCATTCATACATTTATCTCTACTTTTCAAATAAGTCTATGTTGCTCTTTAAAAATATATATTATTCCATACATGGAAGAGAATGCTAGATAAAAGTAATAATAATAAATAAAAATAAAATCGAAAAATCTTCCATTGAGATATAAGCTCAATAGATACTGTTTTATTTTTCCAAAATACATGTTATTCTTTTATTCTCTCTTTCTCTTCGGTTTTATTGTTGCTCTATTAAACAACAAGACAGAATAAAACAACTGTGTTTTTTCGGTAGGAAGCTGCATTTGTTCTTTTATTATTTTGAAGATATCTCTAGTGTTTTCCGATTTCGAATAAAGTCTATAATCCGTATTCTCTTCCTTGGTTTAAGGATTTCTAGTTTCCAGTAAAATCCTGGGTCAAAAAAAAATATTTTTTTTTCTTTAATTTCCTGAATTGGAAACGAAAGTTTTCTGCAAAGGAAGAGTGCTTTCTTTTTCTTCGTTCTATGCTGCTTTCTCTGTTTTGTGAAACAGGAATAAAGAGTCGTCACAAACAAAAACACGCATCTGTCAGGGTTAGAAACACAATGGCAGCCTATCACTTCAAATATGATCTAGTTTATATTAAAATTTATGCATATTTCTAGTGGTATGCATTACATTAAATGATATATACGTATCCAATATTTATATGTATAGCTAAGTTTACTGAAAGAATATCGAAAGAAAAATTTATAGATTAGTTAATACAGCAATTAATCTTTTTGTAGCTGTTTATTTCCTTTATTTTTTAATGTATAGTTGTATCAGTAAGATGGCAGGTATCGCGTTTCATGACTATTATAAAAGAGCCTAACAGCAGTTAGACATCAAAGGAAAGACGATATATATTAAAAAATAATAGTATCTCGTTGCATTCACTATTAGAAAACAAAATTGAGTGATCATCGGGGCACATGATCCCCTCATGAACTTCAGGTTATGTTGAGCTTTATTGATAGAGCTTGCCATGATTGAGTAGGGTATTGATGTACTATTAGAAAACAGCCTAGCTGTTGTTAGCCCTAGGATTAGGACTACACGGAGAATCTAACTGAATCCTCTAGGGAGCATTGTTGCATCCGTTACACCATTAGGCTTTTAACTTAGCTATCACATTTTTTAGATTTTTTTTTTCAAATGGCACATAGTACACGCGATATTATTAGTTACTTTAGATTAGTGCACAGTAATTGAAAAAAGTGAAGTAATATTTCGTAAAATTAAAAATAATACAAATAAAAAAATAAAATAATTGTAATACAAATATTCATGAATGGAATAAACCCGGACGGTATTTATCCTACATTTTTAGAAAATTATAATGACATTTTTTTCTTTCTTTTATCTTATTTTTTTTCTAATAGGGATACTCATTAGTACTTTACCAGTGCTGACCAAATACGTTGCCTAGGAGTTGGTATCTCTTTTTAGTGCTGTACCGTATATATACGTGGTACACCATTCGTTGGAAGTAATTTTGAAGGCCAATTTCCTCCCCAGAATGAGACACGTGAGCTCTGAAATTGTGAAACCATTCTTTCGAATTTAATTTTGACGAGAACACTCAAGTAAAATATACACTCAAGGTATCTTTTACATGCCGCATAGTCATACGACAAGAACACTGTCAATTTTCTGCATCATGAAAATCCACTAACTTGGACCGGGATCGAACTCACAACCTTTGGAGTACAATAATAGAGGCAAACCAACTACGCCACCCTGATGGTTTAGTTAAAAAATTTTGATATTTTACCTGAAATTACTTAGTTTTATTTATCCTCAAGGCTTACTGCACTTTACTCGAATGTTACAAATAATAAATGTTTCCATGCAACAAATGCACGCACACAAATATTAAACGTTTTGTTGTATTTCGAGATCAGAAGAGAATATTAATTTATTATTTGTAACACCCACACACATTGTGCACACACAAACGTAAATTACTTCTGAACTAAAACTGGAAAAGCTAACTTCAGTTGAGAAATGAAGTGAAATAGGAATTTTTAGATGC